>JAJHSJ010000013.1:43802779-43870589 GCA_021015155.1 Magnolia officinalis
AACCTAAACTTGAAAACCCAAACCTAACCCGATCCCGAACCCGAACCCGATTTTCTAAACCTAAACCTTAACCTATTCTCAATTCCCTAAACCTAAAGCTTATAACCTAAACCTAAACCTCTAACCTATAACCTAAACCTAAACCTATAACCTATAACCTAAATCTAAACCAATAATCTAAATGTATTCTCAAATCCCTAAACCTAAACCTACACCTAATCCTAATATCAACTCCCTAACCTAAACCTAAACCTAAACCCGATCCCGAACCTAAACCCGATTTTCTAAACCTAAACCTTAACCTATTCTCAATTCCCTAAACCTTAATCTATAACCTAACCTAAACCTAAACCTAACCTATAAACTAAACTAAGCCTAAACCTAAACCTAAACCGATCGCCCTAATAGGATTGAGATGCTCTGATGGATGTACACAAACAAGCCACTGAAAACCTACAAGTGGAGATAAGAAGAACATCTCCAATGCTTATTATCATTTTACCTGACATGAGTTGTTCATATGGTGAGTACAAACCAGACCCTAAATCCTAGATGAGATGGAATGAATTAAACTAAAGCATTTTGTTTTTTGATTTTGCATGAAAGATAAAATGTGTTTGCGAAACGAAGTTGGGCATAGTGTCGTAGTGTTGCCAACCGAGACAGGCATCCAGAGTCAATAAACAGTATCTCGAAAATGTTGCCTTAAAAATTAATGTTAAGGTTTGTGATTCTTTGAAGTGGTTGAACTTTGAATGTCTGATGTGTTTTTTCTTTTGCCTCTTTTGAAGTTGTTCTTGGCACAGCCGCATCGGCAGGAGCTGATAAGAGATCTTTTTCAAGTTGTGCAGGATCCTCAGAGAGGTTCTATGAACAAAGGGATGATCCGGTAAGTCTTTTTCTCCTCTGTTTTTGTATGATCTTTGGTGCAAGTGTTTGAATTCAATGTTTAAAGAATATCTATGGTATTTGGCAGAAAAAACTGATTGCATTCAGGCAAGCAACGGGATAGAAGCCTCATCGCATCATATTCTATAGGTAATTCTTCACATTGGGAGTCTCTATATAGTATGAATATTATGATTTACTCTTGGTTTTTGTTGGATGAGAAACTATTTGGTATTTTGGCTCATGATTTGGAGTTTTGCAGGGTTGGTGTGAGCATATTAATGCATGGATGAATGTAATGTGGATAAGATTGTTTATGTTTGGATGGATTTATGTAGTTTGGGTTTAGATGGATGTGAATGTAAATATGATGAAATATATTATATAACAGGTGTATATTAGGAAGAATACGATGTTGTAACAGGTGTATATTAGGAAGAACATGATATTGTAACAGGTGTATATTGTTTGTGTTTGGATGGATGTAGTTTATGTTTGGATGAATGTAGTCTTTGTTTGGATAGATTTACGTAGTTTGGGTTTAGATGGATGTGAATGTGAATATGATGAAATATATTATATAACAGGTGTATATTAGGAAGAATACGATGTTGTAACAGGTGTATATCAGGAAGAGTACAAATACGAGACGGTTGAAGACCGTCCTTTTAAAGGACGGTTCATGACCGTCCCTTCCAGGTTCATAAGAGACGGTCCATGACCGTCATTTTCCGGGTCATAAGAGACGGTCTTTAACCGTCCTTGTTATTGGCGGTCATCGGCCGTCCTTTTTACGGACGGTCACGGACTGTCCTTTTCAGATTCATAAGGTACAGTTCTTGGCTGCCATTGTAGACGGACTATGACCGTCCTTTTTTAAAGACGGTCCATGACCGTCCTTCTTTAGAGACTGTTTATAGCCGTCCTTTAAAAAATACGACACGTCAAAATTTGACGGCCGTTGCGACGATCCAGGACCGTCCTTTTTGGCCTTTTGAGACGGTTTTCAACCGTCCTTTTTTCGCTGTTTTGGCGTAGTGATAATCACATGTGTTAATTGTTGGAATTGAATTGCTATGTTACTTGTTTAATATTTATCCTGCATATTTATTTCATGTTTGTAGATTATTTGTGGATTGCTTATGAGACTTAAACTGGTACATTAGTGGAAAACCCCCACTTATAAATGTACACCCATACTTGGGATGTAACTCGACTGACTGTGATTGTAATGGACCTTTGACTTTGGAGTTGTTGAGTGGTGGTTTAAATTGATTATTGATGTGGGCCTGCCATCTAGGGGTTGCTGTGTCTAAGTGATTTTTAAGGATGGTATTTTATCGCTTGGTTTTGATAATTGTCTTATGTGGCCTTGTTTTAGTATTTGCCTAGATGGGTTCAAGGTTTTATTTTGCGCAACCATGCGATGGTAAACCCCATATACTGAAATATGATTGGCCACTAGTCGATGGTTTCCATTAAACATCTTAAGGTGGTAGACTCATGAGTTGGTGATGGTAGTCATGGGACATTATGCCTGAGTCGTCGGCCTACGCTGGGTAACGAGTCCCCCGTAGTGACCTTGAACTTATTTAAACTGGTTGATTGTAAATGTATTAATAATGGTCTAGCTAATCATGCATACATAGCATTCTGGCCATATTGGTAAGTTTGGCACTACGCATGCACTACGTACTTTTGTTGGTGACCAGCCATATTGGTGAGTTTGGCACTACGCACGTACTATGTATTTTCGCTAGTGACCGACCATATTGGAGAGTTTGACACTACGCACGTACTGCATACTTTCGCTGGTGATTGGCCATATTGATGAGTTTTGCACTACACATGTACTATGTACTTTCGCTGGTGACCGACCATATTGCATGAGTTTTGCCCAACTTCCGAACAGAAGAGCATCCTCAGGTCGATAATGCATTCACGCATCCATGCATCTAATAAGACTGTATCATGTATTGTTTTGTATGCCTTATCATGTTTTTATAACTATGCTTACCTAATGCGGTGGTGTGTAATCTTGAGGAAAATTCATACTGAGTTGGCCAGTCATCCATCAAGTATATAACCGTACAGGTAGCACAGGTGGCTTAAGTGATTTTCAAGTTCAGACTAGTGAGGAGTTGGGTACAAGTGCCAGGGATGCACGACTATATTGTTACGAGAAGCTGCGTGACTTTGCGGCTTATGTTTAAATGCATTTTAATATTTCTTATGTATTAAATCATGTAAATCTTGTATTTGTTAATTTAGAGACATTGGTTTATACAAGTCATTATGGGAAACCTCTTGTGTATTCTAAATGTAAATGAAAATTTCATTTACGTTGATTTGTCCATGCTATGCTAAACTGCTAACTCTGAAAGAATATATATATATATATATATTATATATATATATATATATATATATATATATATAATATATATATATATATATATATGGAATTTGGCTCTCTTATGTTCCACTTGGGTTTTTGGAAAACGAGTCGTATACTCGGGTTCTGAAAACATGGGCATTATACAATTCCTCATAGGTTTTGAAAGTTGATCTGTCGTAGTAGACATATACGGTAGCAGCAGTATCGTACCACCAACCATGAACTTTTCTTTAGATTGTGTTCACTTCAATGATCATTGCCACTATATCGCCTTCTACTATACTAGCTTCTTTTTTCGATTTGCGATATCGGCAAACTCGAGCATAATGCCCGATTTTCTACAGACATGGCAAGGGCTTTTGAATTTTCATTTTGAGTTTTCTTGAATTTCCAGCTTCTTCTTCTGATTTTTCTTGAATTTCCCTTTATTGGTTTCAGAGAATCGCCCTTCATGAGATTCTTGTTATTTGTATTTTTTATTGTGTGCACTTTGGACGAAAAATTTCCATTTTCACTTTTTTAACGTGGTTACGGGATTCTTCCTCAATTTGTAAATGTTTCTGAATTTGTTCCAATGTATAGTTCTCAATCTTATGCAGCGACTTCTTTTTATAATCATTCCATATCGGGGGCAACTTTGCGATAATAACCCCGACTTGGAATGACTTAGGGAGATCAATTTTAATGCTCTTGATTTTATCACTATTAGCTGCAATTCTTGGATTTGGGGCAGCAACGGTTTGTTATCTACCATGTTATAATCAAAGTACCTGACTATCAGGAACTTGTTGGTACCTTCTTCTTCAGCTTTGTATTTGAACTCCAGAGCAGTCCAAATTTCTTTAGCAGATGACATTTGCGTTATCAGATCGTACAGACAGTCGGAGAGCGCATTCAGAATGTTTCCATGGCACAGAAGTTCATCTTCAGCTCGTTTGTTGCGGGCAGCGATCACTTCAGGTGTGTCCTTGTCTGTAACTTCATGCAACAGTTCCAAATTTGGATCTAGGAAGTAAAAGATCTTTAACGCCGTCAGAAGAAACTTGATCTTGTCTTGCTACCTTGTAAAGTCAATTCCATTGAATCGATTAAGATGAATTAAATCCTAATTCATCGGTTTGATAGATGATACGCTTTCGGCTTCCATCTCAAAATAACTCTTTAATATTGTTGAAAAAATTAATATAGAAAAATATTTTCTATAAATAGGTAAATCGAAAATAATTAGGACAGGCTGAAGCACATATGAGAACGCTGTCCTTAAAGAGTTATTTGCCCCTAGTCAAATAGATTGAGTATGCTAAAAGGTTCTAGACAAATAGCTTCTAGGATACGACAAGCTTGGTGTGGATTTGTGTTTAGCAAATACGAGGATGAACCAATGAAACTCTTGTACACAAATTTCTGGCAGAAATAAATAAAAGAAAAATATCAGAATTAGAAAGAGAAAAGGAGTATTAGACAACAACACTGGTCTGTTCTTTAGGCAAAGGTCCGGATGAACCGTTGTAGACCACAACGCTGGTCTGTTCTTTAGACTAAGGTTTGGATGAACCTTGCTGTCTTGCTAGAGTGTATTATTTGTAATTCTCACTTTGGTTCGAATGAGTATGCTTGGAGTGTGTTGGTGATGGATCGCAAACCTATCTAGGCACTGTTTATATAGGCTAGGATGGCTAACAGTTTTGGTCCAGGGCCTTTAATTCATATGACTGTTTCTGGCTGTTGGTGAAAAACTGGCCGTTATTGGCAGTTTCTGACCGTTATGCATGTGGTGTAACAGCTGCCACATGCTGAACCGTTTAGTCTCATTGGCTAACCACATGCAACAGTTACTGCATGGTTTGTCTAAATGTGCATGAGGAGTTACACCTCACTCTAACGACTAGTTTTTCCAGCCTCTATATAAGTCATACGGGTCTCATTCAGACCTCTAGATTCATCCCAGCCACTTGCATTATCTCTTTGTTGCACCGCGGATGTGCGTAGTGCAAAGTGCGCCACTAGCACCTCTACAGCCACACTACCTCACATGCCGAGCACGGGTGTTCGAATACACACAAGCCCGATACACCACGAACCAAGCATATAAAATATAAAGGTACTCCACCTTTCTCATATAAACCCAAACTTTTCCCTCATCTTTTCCAACTTGGGACTATTCCCAAAACACCAAAAAATGAGTTTTTTTTTGCAAATACTTTATATAATATGTATATATTTTTAATATTAAAATATATTTAAAATGAACATTTTACAGCATGTACAATTTCTGATAGCCTGCATATCAATCACCACTCATTGTTATAAGTATCAAATGACTCCCCTCAAACTAGCTTGTTGAGGCCTAAATCCCATTTTGGCCTAAATCCCATTTTGAGTAAGTGTTGTGCATTTGAAATACCAATCCAATTACAAAAGCAGGTTTAAAAAGTCCAATTTACAGAAACTCCCTTTTGCTTAAGTATCTTCAATATTAATGAGTCCCTGAAGGTGTCATATGATGAGCAGGAAGGCATCAAGCAAGCACTGGCCAGGTTGCCCTGGCCATGAAATGGGTTGGCATCTATTCCAATTTTCGAAACACTGATCACATATCTCAAACTAATCTGATCATAAGAATGCATTCCACCTGCATTAACACCTGCCCTTTGATTGGTTCTAATCAGCAAGGCATTCTCATGTCTACTTTAGTAGACCATCTAAAGTTGCATTTCATAAACTACATAAAAAAATCAAATCCATTTGCCTTTGCATTAAAAAAGAGTATGAATTGGATGAGCAATGGAAATGATAGATTAGCATAGGCCTGACCAAATTCAGTTTTTTTTTTTTCCTAATCCTAGAAATAAAGTAAATATAAATATTAAATGTTATCATCAGCAAATTATTACTAATTTTCTACTATAAAAAGAACAAAAAGAAAAAACATTAAGAAAGAAATTATGAAGAAGGGAGAGGCTTTCCAAGAAGGAAGCTTTGGATAAGAGCCAGAGCTCTTGGGGGCTGGTAGCTTGGAACTTCATGACCTGCCCCTCTCACTGTTACTAGTGTTATGTCTCCCTTGTACTCCACCGTGTATCCACCAACCTAATACAATTACATCTTTTTATTAGCCTATTCACTTCACAACACTATACTTTTTAATTACTAAAAAAAAAAAAAAAAGAAGACCTAAATCTGCCGAGTCGCTTAGACTCAGCCCAACTCAGCTGAGTTGACTCGACTCAAGCATATATCATCAAGCAAAGAAAAACTTTAAAAAAGAAATAGAAAAAAAAAAAAAAAAAAAAAGAAACCAAGTTATTACAGAAAACTTTTGGTCATACCCATTGATGGTGGGACCCATCAGATGGAATTTAGATCCATATTCCCACATGTACAGGATCATGTGTGTGAGATTAGAAGATGCAAGATATCCAATCTTTAGCCTTTTCCCAGCCAGACATCCAATGGCTGTGTGGACCATTTAATCAACCATGCCCTCCCATTCAAATAGATGGACTAAGCCCATATAAGTGGGCCCAAAATGCAAAAGTTTGGGATCGTCACCCTCTAATCAAGAGAAATATGAAGTGAGACATAAGAACTGTGATTGGGCTTACCTCCCTTTTGAGGAACCAAGGCCGCCATGGAGTTTTCACAGGAAGTTTGAGCACGTTCAAAGAGTATCTAGTAGAAGTAACAGGAACCCTCCCATCAGTGTCCCCACTGCATTTCAAATTCCACAAAATCAAATTCGATCAAATTGCAATTTTTCAATTTGATTATAATATAAAGAGGACCACAAAATCAAATTTCAAAGGTAGGGCTGCCGATGGGCCACGCCGGAGATTTTAGATTGGCTGGGCCTAGGCCACTTCAAATTTTGATTTTGAATAGCCTGGGTGGGATTCGTCGAGAGACCTATTTCACCCGCATATGAACACTTACCTATACACCCAAACACGGATGCCCTTAGCCATGAACTCCTTCAAGAGGGGTAAGACTGTCCTTGGGCTGTCGCGCCAAGGGCCTAACACAACACTACAATTATTATATTTTTGTTAGTAGAGAATTTTACAATAGGAAAGAATAGGGGTGCACACAGAGCCGGTGGAATCGGTAAACCATAATGGAACCTACAGGTCATATGGTTTGGTCCGGTTCTGAAGCGCACTGGTTTTAGTTCGGTTCCAAAAATCAAAGAATCGCTTAGTTCGGTTCGATTCTTGGTTAGTAGAACTGAACAAAACTGTGAACCGGACCGTAGAAACGAACATGGATATGAACCTGGAATCATACCCCTCAGTCAATAAATATTATTATTATTATTTTATTATTATTTTTTAACATTAAAATTTAAAAAAAAAAAAAAAAAAAAAAAAAAAAAACATTAATCTTTCTTTATTCTCCCCCTTTTTTGTTGCCTCTTTCTGTCTCCCAAGAACCGTACAATTGAACTGAATTATAAAAAAAAAAAAAAACAATTAAAAAAAAAAAAAAAAAACATTCAATTGGACTGGATTATAATAACAAACCATGCAATTGCCGAAGAACTGAACAGGAACCGAAATGGTTTTCTACAGTCCGGTTCCAATTCAGTTCTAGGGTGCCAACGGTCCAGTTCCGGTTCCAGTTATGCTTTTCCTGGAACCGTTGGGAATGGTTTGGTTCTAGTTTCACCCTAGAATTGGAGTGAACCGAACCGTGTGAACCCCTAAGAAAGAATATGGTTTTCGTTGTATGGATGCAAAAAAGAAAAGCAAACGAATTGTAGCATCTAATATATGAATGATCTGGTGGGCCTCATCTGCCTCATCTTAAAATGGGTCATGACTGAGAAAATCACATCGTATTCTTGATATGTTGAAATGGGCTTCTTTATGGGCCGGATCTAATCAGGTAATTTCCTTTCATTTCAGTCCTGACCTGATAGGCAGGTTCTTGACTAGATTTCAGGCCTGGCTTAGGCCTAGATGCTTATCTAGCAGGTCAGATAGGTATCTGATCTGCTGGGGTTATGGACGAACCTTGGCCCATTTCAGTCAGGGCTATTGATTCCTTAAGATATGTGGGCAGGGCCATTTCAGGTTAGATTTGGGTTGCATCTACATTGGGTCTGATCATTAGTTTCAGGCCTGAGATGTTTAACACTATTAAAATAGGGGAGATGATCTCTACAATCAGTACTTGGCTGGTGGGTCGGACCTGACACAGTGATTAGGTAATGGGCTGAGGAAATGGGCCATCTAACGCACGTGAGCCAAACTGGCACGTATTTCGTTCATACCTGCAGGCTGACCATGGATGATCGAGTTTAGTGACATTAGCATGAAGGGCAGTTTGGACTTCAGGAGTATTCAGATATGCATCCACGTAGTAATCTGTGCATGGATCGTATTTCAATACCTGCATACAAACGCCACATAAAGTATATCAAACTCACAGCAGAAATCAATTCAAACAAGGTCATTATTGATCATGATCCATTTATTGGCACATGTATGGCGATCACCGCCATCAAGTTTGTGCGACAGATTGTGGATGGATTGCCTATCCTATCCATCAAAACGGATGGTTAGAGGTTATAAAAAAAAATCGAATGGCCTGGATTCAATATGCAGGTTAGATGGTTACTATCATCTATCATTCTGATTATTTTTTGCACGTTCCATTGACAATCAAATCAGCAGTTTGGACGGTCCGATTGCCAGCACAACTAAGCCATGTGGACAGTGGAAGAATCACCACCGTTTTAAAGAATGGTTCTGAAGAACACAGGGCCTATCAACCATGTTCGGCCCATTCCGTACGGCACGACCCAAGAATCTTTAATATCCAAAAGAACAATAGAAGATCCATGATGGACCCCAAAAAAATCGATGGATCAAATCCTAACCGTCCATTTGTTCAGCTGTTGATCTTTAGAATCATCCAATCAGTCCATGAAATGAGCGTTTGGATGCACAATTGTAATTTGCTAACATCATTTAGGGTCCATTTGGATGGACTTTCAAAAGGGGTGTTTCAAGTGGAGCCTATGTTCCAAGGCAAAGCTCAATTTGTTTTTGGGTTTGTTAAAAAGCCCACTTGCCATAGACTCATTTTGCTAAAATTGCAAGGTGAAAACCTTAGGGCCTGTTTGGATGCACCTTCAAAAGAGATGCTTGAGGTTAAAATGCTGTTTTAAGCGAAACTCCAATTTGTTTCGGAGTTAACTAAAAAGCCCACTTGCCAAAAACCAATCTTGCCAAAATTGCAGGATGATAAACACAAGGGCCCATTTGGATGCACCTTCAAAGGGGTGTTTGACGTCGAAACATTGTTTTAAACTAAACTCTATTTTGTTTTTGAATTTTCTAAATAAATTAATTTTCTAAAATTCGAAATTTAGTAATTGACTTAAAATTTAATTTAAATGGTTATTTAAATTTATTATTTTAGTAATTCAATAAAATACATGGTTTGAAACCAAACCCTAGTTTGTTTTTAAATTTGGTAAATAAATTAATTTTCTAAAATTTGGAATTTAAATATTAACTTAAGATTTAATTTAAATAACTATTTAAATTTATTAGTTTAGTAATTCAATAAAATACACTGTTTTAAACTAAACCCAAGTTTGTTTTTGGGTTTGCTAATAAGCCCACTTGCCAAAAAAACCGATCTTGTTAAAATTGCAGGGTGAAAACTTTAGGACCCGTTTGGATGCACCTTCAAGAGGGGTGTTAAAGTTCGAGATGTTGTTTTAAGTCAAACCCAAATTTGGTTTTGGGTTTACAAAAAGCCCACTTGCCAAAAACCAATCTTGCTAAAATTAGGGGCTGAAAACCCTCTTCTGCAGGGTAGTCCAAATGGGTCCACTTTTATCATTTCCCCTGTTGAAAATTCAATTGGATTTTGCATCCAAACACCTTTAATAAAATTTTAATCAGCCATATATTTACCGTAGCCTTCTTGGGTTTGATGGTAAGATTGGAAGAAAAGCATAGCGGGGCATAGATGTCGTAGATATTGATAGGACCGATGTCGTTTTCCACTTCTATGCTGGCATTGTCGCATTGCTGGGGCTGGGAAATTGCGTTTGGGCTGAAATTGCAATACTTACGGATATCTTTGATTGCTTCATCTGATATCAGTGCGTGGGTCCAGAAGTAATCATACATGCCACGATTGTCTGTTGGAAGATGGATCACTGCATTGCCGATCTGCAATATACAAGAAATTTAATTATTTAGCATTAATAAAAATCTCAAAACCTTGATTATTTTGATTCATTTGAACAAAAATTGAAAATTTCAACAAGATTTTATTAAAATTTAGCATTTTTAGCTTATAATTTTTATTATTTAAGTGGACGGGAATGCTCTATAAACTCTTCGATCTTTGAAGTGAAAAACTAAGGCTAAAAATCATTTAGATCAATTACTCAGGTGGGCCACACCACAAGGATTAATGGGACATGACTTACCTATGCCCCTGGCCACAGGAAGTTCCTATGGTCCGAAGCTATGTGGGGCCCACATAGATGGCCTATGTGGGGCCCACATAGATGGCCGTCACAGATTCACTAGGTTCATCAGTTTCTAATGACCAAGGTAGCGTAGAAGTCCAAAAATCAGGCAAATTAAAAATTGATGTGGATCACATTATAGAAAATGGTAGGGATTGAAGGCTCACCATTCAAATGTAAAAATTTATGGTCGGCTCCAAAAATGTTCCAATGGTGGGCATCTGTGGGCCCCACCATGATGCGGGTCATGTTCACATGATAGGATCTGGATTTACTATTTTTCATCTTTAAATTAAAAATTTTTAATTATAGAAGTAAATGATTGAATTAGGGAAATTTTGATAAGAAATATTTTAATAAGTTATTTTTATATATTAGAATTCCCCGTGCATTTGCGTGTGCCATTGACTAAGAAAAGTAGAAAGAGGATGTACCAAACATAATAATAAAAAATAATGTTAATGCTCCAAATAGCAAATAAACATTACAGTGGGGGTGGACGGTGGATGTTCAATCAAAACTGTTTTCCTATAGTGTGGTCCACCCGAGACTTGGATTTGTCCACCTATTTTGCTAAATCATGTTAGGATATGGGCTCAAAAATCAGGCAAAATCTAAAATTCAAGTCAGCCCCACGGCATGGAAAAGTGGCTAGAGAAGGGCTGACCGATGGAACCTCCCTAAGGTCCAGGGTGATGCTTATTATGGGTAAAAAGAGACTGATTGAATAAAAGAGGTTAGCTCGGACCTCCGCACTTGTCGTGTGATCAACCAACGTCAGTCACGACCAATGAGCTCCTTAACGGCTAGAAAGCAATAATACACTGCTAAGGAAACGTCATACTCCTCGAGCTCGGCTATTAGAAGATGAAGTATCTTTACTTCCATAAGATGTCGAGCCCTTCCACGGTTCCATCCATTTCCAAGCTCCTGATTGAAAATATCTCTCGACGAAGGCCCCCGAGGCATGACCCTGCACGAGGTAAGACTCTGAGTCGCTACACTTGAGGAAACCCTGAGATGAAGAGAATGGTCATCCCTGATTTCATCTACGTTCTACTAAGGAAATGAACTCGGTCTCAGTGCTCAGACATGACTCCTAAGGATAGGTCGGCAGATCGGTAATTTACTCAATGTCGATGAAAACTCGACCACGGCTCACTAGAGAATCCGAGTAGGTAAATTACCTTTCGGAACGGCTATGTAAGTCACCTCTGACTCTCGACCTCGACCTCCTACTACATGTTTATACCAGTTCTGATCGTCCCGATCTTATTAAAGATATCTACCCAAGATCTCAGCTGAGTATCTCGGGAGCAACTATAACACGGGTCTGCCTGAGATCTCAACCAAAGATCTCGGAAGATCATTGCGATATGCTCGAGATATGATTTCCTCTATAACACGCACCTACTAAATAGGGAGATTGCCCTCTATGCCACCGCCCTATTTCAGTTATAAATATGAGCATCTCTAATGGTGAAAGGTAGACACAGCTACACACATAAAAAACCTACTCTTTACTAGACCCATATTCTCTATCTGACTTAGGCAGCCAGGGTCTCCTTTGTCTTCTCCGTGTGCAGGTATTCGAAGGTCCAAGAAGGGTTAACCAAATTTCTGCATCAACCGTTTGGCGCCGTAGGTGGGAATGACATCGGAAGCCGTTCTCATCATCTACAATGATTTAACAATGGCGAAAAGGAGAAAGAAAGCGCAGACCTTCGCTGCTGCACTCAGTCTTACGCTGGTAGAATAGTCTGTAGACCATCGGGACTCAACCTCCCAACTTTAGGCTGATTCTGCTCCCGCAGGTCCAGTGCAGCGGTGTCGGAATATGGGGAGTCGACTTGTCTCCTTGGAGTATCAAGTTAAAGCATTGACCAACAACATCAATTAGATAAGGCAAATGCTAGAACGATAGAATCTTTCTCCTAACTAGGGGACTAAGGAAGCTATTGCTCAGGCAACCACTAAAGTTTCTGCACCATTTCAAGCATTTGCCGGCTCCTAGAGGAACAAACAAGCCTGCGAAGCACCGAAATGTGCGCCCTCCAATGCTTCGGGCACTGCCGCACTGGTTGCCTTCGACCAACGTTATGAGTTGGAGAAAAAGAGGTGTGGTAAGGCTCTCGAGATAGAGGCCGCTCCTAAAAGGGTGGTCGAGAACAAGGATCCCTGTGAGGCCGAACTTAACGAGCTACGAGGTAAGATCGGCGACATATGACAGACCTATCGTGCATGTACTCCAACCACGATAGAAGTAATGCTGGAGGAAACTGAGCCACCATTCACCAACGATATCACGTAAGCTCAGTTCCAGCCCCGATTTAGGATGCCATAAATTGCTGCCTATTCCAGATCCACCGACCCGGCCGAGCATCTAGAATCTTTCAGGGCGTAGATGGAGCTCCATGGTGCTTTGATTGCAGTAATGCACCGAGCATTCTCCTTAACTTTGTCAGGAGCAGCTCGAAAATGGTTCTGACAACTGAAGCCAAAGTCCATTAGTTTGTTCACTCAGTTCAGTAAAGCCTTCATTACCAACTTCATAGGAGGAAAAGAAAGATTAAAACCAACGACTCACCTCCTCACCATCACTCAAAAGGAGAACGAGCTGTTGAAGAACTACATTAAATGCTTCAACCTAGAAGCAAGGCAAGTGGAGGGCTATTCATATCAAATCGCCCTATCCGCTATGATGGCCGGCCTGAAAGAGGGAAGATTCCTATTCTCTCTCGGCAAGAATCCCCCGACGACATTGACGGATCTCCTCAACCGAGCTCAAAAGTATTCCAATGTCGAAGAACTTCTTCACTCTCAAAAAGCCACCAGGAATGGAGGAAGCTCGGAAAGAGAGAAATGGTCAAAGGAGGAGCAAGCATCCGCTCATGATAATAAGTGTAGGAGGGACGATGATTCGACTAGGGGTCAACGTATGAGCAAATGACCTGAGAGCCGATCCCGTTCCTACACTCCCCTCAACGCTACACCCGAGCAGGTCCTCATGGAAGTTTGGGATAAGCGACTCCTAAAATGGCCGAATCGGATGAAGACTGACGCCAATAAGCGGGATAAAAGTATTGCCACTTCCACCATGACCATGACTATTCCACCAACGATTGCTTTGACCTTAAAGAAGAGATCGAGACCCTCATCTGCAACAGACATCTGTGGGAGTATGTCAGTAGGAGGGAAGAATGGTCGGATTGGAAGAACGAGTAACCCAATAATAGAAACAACAACGGGACTACAGGAGAAATCCGCACAATCTTCGGCGGGCCCGCGGGAGGAAGAGACTCAAACCGACCACGCAGAGCTCATTCCTTGAGCATCAGGCACAATAGCTCGGAACATCAGGTCTACCTCACCTACAAACCTCTAAAGGAGCAGAAAGTGGCCTCTTGTGAACTGACCTTTACCGAGGAGGATGCCCGATGTGTCCACCACCCTCATGACAATACATTAGTGGTGGCCATGACCATAGCCAACTGCAAAGTGTTTCAGATTTTGGTGGACACCGGCAGCTCGGCCGACAACCTCTTCGCTGACACCTTTGATAAAATGGGAGTCGGGAACTTCGACCTGTCAAAACTATTCTTCTCGGATTCGTAGGAGACAAAGTCACCTCTGAGAGATCCATACATCTTCCAGTCACAGTGAGAGAAGGACAAAACTAGATGACGACGATGATCAACTTCCTTGTAATCAACTGCCCTTCCGTCTACAATGTCATTCTTGGACGATCGTCCCTCAATGCCTTGCGAGCGATGGTATCGACTTACCACCTCACAATGAAGTTTCCAACCGAACACGGTGTCGGGCAGGTCAAGGAGATCAATAGGAAGCTCGCTAGTGCTACTCTACGGCATTAAGGATGCATCATCGCATGATGGCCATCACCTCCCTTGATCCCCGGAAAGAGTCGGTTGAGAAAGAGTCTTCAGTGGAAAACCTCATAACCATCCCCCTCAGTAAATTCGACCCGACCCTTATTGTATAAGTCGACTCATCACTAGCCCCGGATTTATGGGACGAAGTCATGGACCTCCTTCGACGCAATGCCGATGTTTTTGCTTGGTCCCACTAAGACATGCCCAGCATCAGCCCATAATTAATGGTCCACAAGCTGAACGTTGATCCCGACCACTGACCTGTAAGGCAGAAGCGACGTGCTTTCGAACTAGAACAATACACCATCATCGTTGAAGAAGTCAACAAGCTCTTCCAAGCGGGTTTTATCGAAAAGATCTACTATCTTGACTAGATCGCCAATATTGTCTTGGTGAAAAAGTCCAATGGGAAGTAGCGGGTTCGTGTTGATTACGCCGACTTGAATAAAGCCTGCCCCAAGGATAGTTTTCCCCTTTCACGGATCGACCATCTAGTCGACAGTACATCCGGGCACAAGCTCTTAAGCTTCATGTATGCTTATTTGGGCTATAACCAGATCACAAATTTACTTTGTCTATCAGTTTCTAAAGACCACGATAGTGCATAAGTCCAAAAATCAGGTAGATCAAAAATTGATGTGGACCACACTACAGGAAACAATTGGGATTGAAGGCTCACCATTGGAATGTAAACATCATGGTCGGCTCTAAAAATGTTTCATAGGTGGGCATCTGTGCGCCCCACCATGATACAGGTCATGTTCACATGATAAGATCTGGATTTACTATTTTTCGTCTTTAAATTAAAAAATTTTAATTATAGAAGTAAATGATTGAATTAGGGAAATTTTAATAAGAAATATTATAATAAGTTATTTTTATATATATTCGAATTCCACGTGCATTTACGTGTGCCATTGACTAAGAAAAGTAGAAAAAGGGGATGTACCAAACATAAAAATAATAAATAGTGTTAATGCTCCAAATAGCAAATAAACATTCCATAGGGCTTTGGGAAGTTTCTAATGGTTAACGGTGGATGTTAAATCGAAACTATTTTCTTATAGTGTGGTCTACCTGAGACTTGGATCCGTCTCAATTTTGGCTCATGTCTTGAAATGAGCTAGAAAAATGGATGGCGGTATAAATAAGATACATATATCATGATGGCCCACATGTCAGATGTACGATTGATGTAAAGCTGAAAATCAGGATGGTCCACTAATCACGTGTTTCACTACCATATTATTACTAGAGACAAAACCAACGGTCAACATTCAACGCATACGTGTGAGGCCCATCCAATCATCAGTCAAGTGTGCCACTAGTACTCAATGGTGGGAATGGAAAATAAAAAATAAAAAAATCATTGTCTAATTAGTTCAACGTTCAACGTTCAACGTCCAGGTGTGGGTCCCATGAATCAGGCCCATCCACTCATTAGGTGTGCGACTATATACTATACATATGTATGACAAATGGAAGCTTCGAAAGAAGGCCAACGGTCTACATGGCCATCTTTATGAGTGGACCGGCCTTATTTCCAGGCCATGGAATAGTGACTACGAGCAGGGACGCGGTTTGGCTATTGGTCGGTGCTATGTGGGCCCCACCATGATGTATGCGTTTTATCCGTTCGGTTCATCCATTTTGAAAGATAATTTTAGAGCTCGATCCCAAATATTAGGTAGATCTAAATCTCAGGTGGAACACACCATGGGAAAACAGCAGTGATTAAATGTCCACCATTAAAAACCTCCTAGGGCCCACTGTAATGGTTATTTGAAATCTAACCTGTTGATTAGGTCATAAAGACTTGGATGAAGAGAAAAAATATATATATCAGCTTGATCCAAAACTTTTGTGGCCCCAAAAAGGTTTTAATGGTGAGACTTCAATCAACACTGTGCGGTCCACTTGAGATTTGGATCAAACTCATTTATGGGATCATATTATGAAATGATATGTAAGAATGGGTGGACGGAATGAATGAAATACACACATCATGGTGGGGCCCACAGAGCACCGACCACTAGCAATTGGCTAGTGGTAGGGTCAGTAGCCAATCCGTTTCCGCATCATTCATGACCTCTGATATATCGCACGTGTGCCCTAATTTGGGGATCTTCAATCTTCTCTCGGGAATAGTTCCAGAGTCTATGATTGCACAGAGAAAGTACCATGCATAACGTTGAACAAAAATACTATAGGGACGCAATTCACGACGCGCTTACTAATTTAACACATGTGAAAGATCAGGGCCATTCATCAGGAGAGATCTGGTGGGCTGTTGTGGGGGCCCACGGTAACTGTGCATCAGATACAACCCGTCCAATAGATACGCCCGAATGGAACTTCCAGGTGGGGCCACACCACGAGCAGGAACAATTGAAATAGGACACCCAACCAATAAAACCTTCCTCACCTTCTGTGGGGCCCACCGTATCGTGTGTATGCCGTCTAACCCATTCATCAGACATGCCTCACCACATCAGAGAGAGAGAGAGAGAGAGAGAGAGAGAGAGAGAGAGAGAGAGAGAGAGAGAGAGAGAGAGAGAGAGAGAGAGAGAGAGAGAGAGAGAGAGAGAGAGAGAGAGAGAGAGAGAGAGAGAGAGAGAGAGAGAGAGAGAGAGAGAGAGAGATCATACAGTGATTCCTTTGAGATTGATGATGGTCTTGTTTGCGAACTCGTTGTGTTTGATGATGGAATATGCAAGCTGTGGAACGTAATGGCCAGCGTAGCTCTCCCCTGCTATATAAAAGTCTCTCTTCTTATACTCTGGAAATCTCTCCAACCAGTTCACCAAGAACACATAAGCATCCTTTGCTGTTTGTCTGTCACCGCTCAGATCGTAATCTGACGTCGTGTTTGAGTAGGAAAACCCCACCCCAGCCGGTGACTCCAAGAACAACACATTCGCCACTGTAACAACACCATTCCAATCCAACACATTAGACAAAGCCCAAAATCAAGAGAAGAAAAATGAAAATTAAAAATAAGAATTCCACCTTTGTTCCATGCGTATTTGTTCCGATAGAGTGTTTTACCGTCGCTCTTTACTCGAAAAGGTCCTAATTCTTCCATTGCTCCAAACCCAAGTGAAGAACAACCAGGCCCTAAGAAGACATAAACATAAAAGTTTATTGCAAGTTAAGGGTGTGTTTGGATGCACTATCCAACTGAATCAGAATAATTTTTACAATATGTAGATACAACTAGATTATATTTTCCTTAGCATTTAATAAAGGAAAAGGTGAAGGGTGAGATTATCCTTAATTGCATTCATACGAAGCATTGAAAGAACAATCAGATTTCTTCCATTGCTCAATACCCAAGAGGAACAATCAATGCCTACAAAGAAATAAACTATAATCATAATTAATATATTGTTTAGACACTGTTTGGATGTACTATCAAATTGAATTACACAACCATTGCTTAAGAAGACAATAAACCTTAATGAGAATTAATATTGATAACGCCTGTTTGGATGCACTATCGAATCAAATCCCAATGGTCAGTGCAATATATGGAAACAACCAAATTGTACTTTCCTTGTTATTAATATTAAGGCTTCATTATCTGAGTTGGCTACCAATTCAAAGGCTAGTTCCTCATTTGGAATACTATAATTTTGCAATCGAATGCACTTGCACATCCAAACACGGCCTAAACCAAATTCTTATTTAGATTCGACGTCGATCCTAATCAAATAAATACCTTGACAAGGATCAAACACCTGCAACTGTTTATCATTAGCAATGACGATAATCTAGATTAATTACCTCCATTGAGCCACAAGAGGAGAGGTTTGGAGGCATGATGAAATTCCACAGCCTCAGCAAAGTAGTAAAAGAGAGCCCTACCGGCCTTCTCATCGACAGTTACATAACCTCCATAATGAGCAAAATCTATATTCTCTAGCTGGCCTGGTAGCTTTATGATCTTGTCTTTCTCCTTTGATCCTTGCTGGGGAATAATAAGATGATCTGATTCAACGACTTCGGTCTCGAAAGGGAGGTCGTTGGTGGGTCCACGCTTCTTCAAGAACTTGTTGAGAGCGTCGCTTTGCCTGGCATCGATTTTCGATGGAGAAATGCATAGTAAGAGAGAGAAGATGAAGAAGAATAAAAGGGAACGGGGTTTCTTCACCATCTTTCTTTTATTCCTTCCACCCAAAAATGTCCGCTGATGGTGGAAGGATAGAAGAGACAGAGAGAGAGACTGTGTATTTATATACATAGAGAAAGGAAACGTGATTCAAATAATCTTTGAATTGAGGGAAGGGATCCGGATACGTAAGGAATTTGTTTGCATGTTTCCAAATTTAATACAATTGGTGCTGTTGATTCCGGATTTTGTTGCTGTAATCTGGATACAATATGATCCAAGTTTGGATATGGGTATCATTTTTTAATGATTCAAACCGTTCCATGGATGGGCCTGGCCGTGGATTGAGATACCCAAAAAGGAAATTATCAGATTGGAACGTTTCGACCATTTGATCTTTTGACTTGTTTTCTTTTAACATGGGCAGTCTCCATAACCGTTGTTTTTGCGGGACATTGGGCTGGAGTCTCCAGCCTTCCAATTTTGGACGGACTCGGTCCTGGTAGGGGCTCCGTGGGGCCCGCTGTGATGTAAGTATTTTATCGACACTGTCCATACATTTTAAAAGGAGGCAGATCCAATGCTCAAGTGGGCCACCACAAGAAATAGTGGGGATTGAACGTCTTCCGTTGAAAACTTCGTAGGGCCACAGAAGTTTTTGATCAAACTGATATTCGTGTTTTCACTTAATCCATGTCCATACATCATCTTTGCGCTAATCCCTTATAATAATATTTTGAAATGGATGGACGGCGTTTATAAAATACATACATCATGGTGGGCCCTACAGAGCCCCCGACCGGACCGAGTCGTAGTACCCAATTCGCGTCCTCTGAAGACTCCCGAGGCTGCTTCGGGGGATCCCTGACTGTGGGGCCCACTGTGATGTATGATTCTTATATCCACGTCGTCCATCCGTTTTTCCTTATCATTTTAAGGGTATGACCCCAAAAAATGCAGCAGATTCAAATCTAAAACTGGACAACACCACAGGAAATGGTAATTAACCATTAAAATCTTACTGGGGCTACAAAAGTTTTGGATCAAGCTGATATTTGTGTAGTCCTTTCATGCAGGTCTTTGTGACCTTATCAACCGGTTGGACAGGAAATAAACATTCCGGTGGACCCAATAAGTTTTTAATGGTGGCCGTTCAATCACCACAATTTCCTATGGTGTGGTCCACCTGATATTTAGATTGGCTGTATTTTTGGGCTCGTATCTTAAAATGATTGGGTGAAATGGATGAACAGCGTGGATTTAAAACACATACATAAAGATGGGCCCCACGATCAGGGAACCACCGAAGCCCAGTCCCTTCCCAGTGACCTGGCCTTCTTGCCGTCCCCGTTGGCGGAATGTCTGTCGGGGTGGAACCTCGATTGCGGAAGCGGATTAGGTGTTAACCCTTACCGTGGGGACCACCTTGATGATGTGTTATATATCCACGCCGTCCATCCGTTTCTCCAGCCTATTTTAAGCTAGGGTTTAAAAAATAAGAAGATCTAAATTCAGGTGGACGACACCACAGGAAACAATACTGATTAAACGCCCTACCGTTAAAATCTTCCAAAGGGCTTATTGTAAGTTTTCATAATGCTTATTTTCCATCCAACCTCTTGATAATGTCAAAAAGATCTTGATGATGGGAGAATACAAAGATCAGATTAATCCAAAAACTTTTGTAGTCCATGTTTTTTTTTTTTAATTTTTAAATGATCATTCACCGTTGTTTCTAGTGGTGTGGTCCACCTGAGATTCTTCTTAAGGTTTGAGATAGCCACATAAAATGAAATGAAAAAACAAATGGACGGCATGGACATATAAAAAAATACTTCTAAGGTAGGCCCCACGTTGTCAGAATAACACCCACAATGGTGTTATCCGGGTAAACGGATTGGCTACTCCGCCTGCCATCAGCCATTGGCCGGAAATGTTTAATGAACGTTGACCATTAAAAACTCTTTGGGGTGATCAAAGTTTTGGACCATTAAAATCTGGTATTTATGACCTAATCAACAGATTGGATGTCAAATAAACAGTACATGTGCCTTAGGAGGCTTTTAATGGTGGATGTCCCATCATTATTTTTTTTTTCCTGTGATGTGGTCCAACTAAGATTTTTATCCCTACAATTGTTTGTATCAAGCACTAAAATGATCTTTTAAAATGGATGAACGGAATGGATGAAACACACACATCATGGTGGGGCCCACAGAGCACCGACCATCAGCCACGGGCTGGTGTCAGGGGGAGTAGCCAATCCGTCTCCAGCGGGTAACACCTAATCCGCTCCCCACTAACACTGTCAGTACTGAGGTGGCTATTGAATGGTTCTGTGTGGGCCCTCAATGATGCATGTGTTTTATCCATGCTGTCCATCCATTTTGGATCCTTATTTTAATACATTAGCTCAAAACTGAGGTAGATCGAGATCTCAAGTGGTATTTGAATGTTTACCATTGAAAACTTATTAAGGTACACTGTAAGGTTTATTTGCCATCCAATAAATTGATTAGGTCAAAAAGGCCCAGATGTAGGTAAAGCACAAATATCAGCTTCATCTAAAACTTTTGTAGCCCCAATAAGTTTTTAACGGTGGGTGGGTGTTCAATCACCACTGTTTCCTATGATATGGTCCACCTGGGATTTTGATCAACCTTATTTTTAGGTTCATGCCGTAAAATGATTTGGAAAAATGGATGGACAGTGTGGATAAAACACATAAATCATGGTGGGGCTCACAGAGCATCGTCTAGTACGTGGCCCCAAGTTTTTAATGGTGGGTGGGTGTTCAATCACCACAGTTTCTTGTGGTATGGTCCATTTGATATTTTGATCAACATTAATTTTGGGCTCATGCCCTAAAATGATCTGGAAAAATGGATGAACCATGCGGATAAATCACATAAATCATGGTGGGCCCACAGAGCATCGTCTAGTACGTAGCTAGGCAATCCACGTCCTCGGGGCTGTGAACCCAATCCGTAGATGGGGAGGGGAAGGCGCGGATTGGATACTGACAAGGTCAGTAGCCAAATCGCCAACCTCCATGATGCATGTGTTGTATCCATACTGTCCAACTATTTGTAGAGATCTTTTTATAGCATTACAAAGAGAATAAGATAGATCTAAATTTCAAGTGGACCCACCACGGAAAACCGTGGGAGCCATCAAACCCACCGTTGAAACATTTATAGGGCCCACACTGATGTATTTTTGAGATCCATCCCATTCATAAGTTAACATAGAGATAGATGAAGTAAAAAACAATAAAATCAACTTCATCGGAAACTACTGTGGCCCCTAAGAAGTTTTGAACGGTGGATGTCACTGTCCCCACTATTTTCTATGGTGGGGTCCACTTGAACTTGAGATCTATCTCATTCTCTTTGCAATGCCATAAAACGATCTCTAAAAGTGGTTGGACGGTATGGATACACCACAGGCATCATGGTGGGGTCCACAGAGCTTGGTGACATCACTTCAGCAACAATTTGGCTACTAACCTTGTCAGTATCCAATCCGTGCCCGGGACGGGACAACTCACTGTCCCTCTTCCCCTCCACTCTTCTAATCAGGTTTTGGATGAGCATTAGGGTATGATTGACTCTTGGATGATAGAATGCTCATTATTATTATTATTATTTTAAAAAATAAAATAAAATTCAAAACTAAGACAAATGTGTAATATCTTGAATTTTTAGAGGAGTGCAATTTTTAACGTTATGGTTTGAATTTCGGTCGTAAATTAATTGTAAGATAATTATATCCAATCATCTTATTCATCACAAATGTATATGTTTTGTTGTATTTTGTTTCAAAATAATTATTAAAAATTTGATTTTTCAAATTTTCAGTTTCCCTCCACATTTGAAAGTTTTGGTGTTTTTGGATTGTGGGTTTTGTCCCACATTGGATTTGACAAAGTAAATTCTCTTGTATATAATATAGGCTTTTTGCCATTGGCTTGAGCCCCATTCAGGGGTCATGTGAATTTGGTCCTGTGGGGGGCTATGCCAATGATCTAATCTATACCATTGACCACACATGCGTGCGCGCGGGCCGAGCTGTCACGCCCCACACTCGGTAACCGGACTCACAAGGAATCCGATGGTCGGTTCTGGCTGCAATAGCCTCCGTACTACCCCATTCTCGGCTCTTGAGACAGGTTCCGATCCTGGGATCTTATAAGGAGAATTTCCATAACAGTATAATCATTCCAATACGAGCATACCCAAGATTACAGCAAGTACATTTGAGAATAACAAGGGGCACACATCACAAAATCCACTAAGAATTTGAACTTTTACAAGCTTACATCAGGTCCAAAAGGACATACATAAGGTAATAAGAAAAGAAAGAGAAATCAGCAACACTAGAGTCCTCACTGCTCAACTTTACTCCACGATCTGCTGCTATGACGCCTGCCTAGAGTCTCTTCCACGCATCAATCGTGCATAAGCTTATAGAAGCTTAGAGGGTGGTGAAAGTGTGTATCAATAGTGCACAGAAGAATAACAGGAGGTACGAGGAAAGAACATGCTCAATGAGAATATCACTATCCTTACCAAGGCTTATCATGAATACCATGCAATGAGTACTGAGAGCCATACCAAGGCAATACATGAATGGACTTACATAGCCAATGCTGATGCGATGCAAGTAATGCCAGTGCTCATAACCAAATCATATGTCAAGTATATTTCTAATAATAAGGAAATCACCGGGGTCCATTACACTGCTGAATGACTGCCGCTCTACAGACCCCGCACAGTCAAACGAGCGTAAGAGACCTCACTACCCACCAGTGGACAACCAATCACCAACAAGGCCTGAAGGTAGCAGACCTATTTACGAGCTAGTCAGACTCAGCCTAATAATGCCTCCTCACACTAGGAAGGTAAGGCCACACCCCTATCCAATCGACTACACGACAGTGGGGGTCGCGGCCTAACAGTATAAGGTCCTCGTGCTCTCATATTTTCCACTCGGTCATGACGTTGGAGCAGATCCTTGGTACCATGAAAGTTTTGGAAATTTCACCCATGGGCATCCTATGCACCCGGTATGTTCAAGAAGTATTTTCGGTGTCCACTCATACGACCATCCACGAATATCCCAGTAGAGGCGAGACCCTGAGTATCATGAAATGTTATGCCAATGCATGAGTCACACACACAGATCATGCACTAGCTGCAGGCACACAATGTGCACAAGGGGAGAAACTCCATCCTTCAATGACCACCATACAATGCAATCAATTCATACAGATGATGCATATGGGTCATAATGATGTAAGTGTGCTACCTGAAGAAGGTATTCCTCCGTCCTAAGGAGGGACAAGGTCTAGGTACATAGATAGGTACTAAGGAGAAGCGAAGTCTTCTAGTAGGGGCCCAATACTTTGAGATAACTGACGAGCTAGGAGAATAATAAAGCCTCAAGGAGGAGACGGGCCTAACAAGGTACATGGTAGGCCTTCAACCACCTATAAGGGCCTTATGGGCTTACCTTAGGGCCTCTAAGGAGGACATCTAACCTCAACTGGGTCCCAAAAGGTAACCTGCTACGTATGTAAAGAAAGGTCCAAGGCACAATCAATTCATGGCCTAGTGGGCCATACACTAAGCCCAATATATAGGCAACCTGGTGGGCCCTTAAGCAAGGTTAGGGCCCAACCATAAGGGTCATGGGTTCACTCATCCAACATATGGGAAATCCTTATATTTAACATAAGTAAGTTGGGCCTCACATCTCGGCCCAAGTATGGATTTATTATAGTGGGCAGGCAAGGGCCCAACTACTTGAGTATTTGGCCCATAAGACCCATTACAATGGCATGGTAAATATAGGACCCAAGGGTCTAACGGGCCTATCAAAAGTTTCAGCCCAACCATGGCTTTAAGGCCCATTAACTAGAAGACTAGTCCAAGAAGAATCCAATTGGAAAGGGCCTTTAATCATGCACTAATTAAACTCAAAAATAAAATTAAGATGGTAAGATAACTGACTTAAATCCTCCTCAAATCTAGTGGGCCATACTGTCCCAAAACAATATTTATAGGAAACAATTTTGGGCTCATTGCCAAATTCCAGCCCACCCATTTTCTGGGTTGTTGGAGTTCAGCAATTTAATTAATTTATAGTATATTTATTTTCTGATGGCCACATACATCACTGTGGGCCCCACCAGATGAGAGGGGGATGCACAACACATTATAAGTGGGCCATGCTGCTGGAATATAGGCCCAGCAATAGCCCAAGGTAAGGGCGTCCCATGGTGGGTGGTCCTATGGGCTTGGGTATCTCGCTCAAAATTGACCCAAATTTGCAGGCCGCACCACGGTCAGCTCGAATGTCTGCTGGGTCTGAAATTTTGTAGAGTGATACTTCCATAGGTATGCCACACCCTCACAAAATTTCAGAATTTGTGGATATTCCTAAGTATTTTAATTAATTTAAACAAAACAGTCTGTCCAGAAAATCGGATTGACCTGGACGTCCCAACGTGATGGGCCAGTCCGGCCCTTGCCACGGTGTACAAAGGGGTCCATTGGTCCCAAATTTTTTAGGTCGGTCCCACCAAGGGTGTAACACCTCCCTTTAAATTTTCATAATTATTTGATACTCAGAAGTATTTTAATAAATTCAGGAGTTACAATGTGTCCAGGGTGGAATGTTGCTGGAAATAATTGTTCTGAATTCGGGCCATCCAAATGGGTGGGTTCTGGGCCTTCAAAATTTCTGAAATTTGGACCCAAGGTCCCTCATCAAGTTTAAAACAAGGTGGGACCCAGAAATATGGCCCAACTTCTTATAAAGTATTTTTAAAATTTTATTTTTATGGGACTATGCTGCTGGACTGTACAACAAAAATTTCTGGCAGTCCAGTAAGTTGGCCCATCCTTTTGGATGCCCAAATGGGATCCCTTGGCCTTGAAATTTTGTAGGTAGGTCCTACCATGGGTGGAAAACCCCCCTGCAAAAATTTAGAATTTTTGGGGTAATAAAAATATTTTATTTAATTTTTATAATTTATGGATCGCAAGGTCTAGATTTTTATTTCCCTGCTGCAGCAATGCTGCTGTCCCTGACTTTTGCACCCCATTTGAGTGGACTTAGGTCTATGTAAATTTGGAAAAATGCAAGGACAGCCTTCCTATACAAGTATACAGTAAGGTGGGGTCCACAAAGGTGGCCCACCATTTCAAAATCAGGCTGATATTTATAATTTTCCAGCAAACAGTATGGTTGGACAGTCCAGAAAAATCCAAAGAAAAGTGGATAGCATTCGATAAAGAAAACTAAACTGCTGAGGCTAAAGCTATGAATGTTATCTACTGTGTTGTGTCCCAAGATATTTTCAATCAAATCAGTATGTGTAGGACAACCAAAGAACCATGGGATTTGTTGGAAACAACTCATGAAGGAACAAGCACTATGAAGAGATCCAAACTGCAACTCCTAACATTGCAGTTTGAAAGTCTCAGAATGGAAGAGCATGAGACCTTCACGAAGTTTTTCACAAAACTGAACATTATTTGCAACTCCATGGGTGGATTAGGTGAGAAGGTTCCGGTCCCAAAAATCTGTAGGAAAATACTAAGATCATTACCGGAACGGTTCAATCCCAAAGTAACAACCATTGAAGAGTGTAGGAACATCGATGACATGAAAGTAGAAGAACTAGTAGGTTCTCTACAAACATTTGAACTACACTTCAAACAAACCCCTAAATCCAAAACTACTGTCCTCAAAACTTCAAAGAATACAACAAATGAGGACATTGAAAGTGAAAGAGAAAATGACGAGGAGGAAGTGGCTTTGTTGGCGCAACGATTCAGGAAGTTCTTTCAGAAAAATCGTTGTCGTCCATTTAAAGGAAGAAAGGTGGACAACAAGCATTCTGCAGATAAATTTAGTAAAAAGACCAAAGAACCACAATGTTATGCCTATCAGAAATTTGGACACCTGTCTACCGAATGCCCAAATAGAAAAACTAAGGGTAAGGCAATGGTTGCCACATGGGATGATACAGAAGAGTCGAAATCGGAATCTAGAGACTTAGAGAGCGATGGAGATAAAAAAAATCTTTGAAAATTCTTATGGTCTCCACTACCTCAATCATTCCCATTGAAACTGAGAATGAGGAAGCACCACAAGCCACCGAATCATTTCCGTCAGACAATGAGGAGACTGAAAAGGAAGAAGAAGAAGAAGAAAATAAACTACAAGATGCTTACAATCAACTCTACATCCATAACATCAACATAGTTAGAAGACTTGGTATATCTGAAAACAAAAAGGAATTGCTGCAAAAAGATCTGGGTAAAACCTTAGAAATTAATACACATCTAATCAATGATCTACAACAATATCACTCAAATAATGATAGACTAGAAAGAATCAACACCTTCCTTAAATCCGAGTCTGAACAATTAAACAAACAGGTTGAGCTATTAAAAGACAGAAACATGCTCCTTTAAAATGAAAATTATACTCCTGTTTGATTTAGAAGAATCTAGAAAAATCGCTAAGCTAAACTATAAGTTTTCCTACAGTGGTGAGAAGTTAGAAAAACTCTTAGGTATGAGAAGACCTGAAAAGGACAAGAGTGGCTTAGGATATGATAAATTTAAAACAAAGACTGGAAATGCAGCACCAATAACTGAAAAATCTGCTGCTTCATGCAGTAATATAAGAACTACTCCAGTTTGTCATTTATGTGGTGATTCGGGTCATTATAAGTTTGAATGCTTGACACCTAGGAGGACTCAACATAACTCTGGTCAAAATCATATTGGTAAATTCAAACCAACCAAACAAATACAAAATGTTAGGAGTCCACTTAGGAATATGGATAGAAGAAACACACATCCATCACCACCTAGAATGACTAACAGAATGAAGTAGTGAATCAAGTGGCCGAATTAAACAAGAAAACTAAATCTACCACAGTTAATAATCCTATCACAAAATGGGTAGTGAGAGAAAAGAAAAAGTGCCTTATTACTCATTCAAATCATATAACAGGCAATGATACTAAGTGGTACCTGGATATCGGTTGCTCAAGACATGTCACGGGTGACAAATCCCTTCTGTCAAACTATTCAGATCTTAATGATGGGATAGTCACCTATGGAGACAGAAGCACCGCTAGAGTAATTGGACAGGGAATTATCAAAGGAATAAAATCGCTCAAAAATGAGAATGCTTTTTGCATAAAAGGATTAACACATAATCTTCTAAGCATTTCTCAAATATGTGACAATGGGCATGTGGTTACATTCAACAATCAGGAATGCGAAATCCTTAACCTATCAGGTAAATCAATGATGAAGGGTTGTCGCACAAATAACCATTGCTATGTCATTAAAGGCAGAGGAAGGGATAATCCCTATGCCTAGAAATATTGAGCATAGAAAAACAAGTCCAGGTCATGCATCGAGATCTGGATATTTGTTGAAATGATGCAATTTTTGCTAAGCTCCTAATGATACATCTGAGGTCTCTCACCTCAATCTTTTTGTATATAAACATTCTAATGTTTATAATTTTGATTTGTGCAATGCTTGTACAAAATTTTGCTGTGTATGTTGTTGATTCAAAGATATTCTATACTATACATGAAAGTTTATGGAACTGCGGAAAAATGAAAATTATTCACCTTCGATATGTCTGTCGGTAAGTCATGTGGATTCTCGATTAATCAATCAAAGGTCGATATCATCGACGCCTCTTTGGAATGGGAAGAGTCATATGATCGAGAATGATATCGAAGGTAGTCTCCATAACATCGAATGGGGTCTCTTTGGAATGGGAAGAGTCATATCATCGAAACACTGGTCGATGGTATCGAAGATTGTTGCTCGATATAAGGCGACCGAGCGGGAAAAATCAAAAAAAAAAATTTAATCAACAAGTCATTTTTCTTTCTTCTTGCTCGTCTCCTTTCGTCAGTTTGCACGAAACTTCATGAAAGAGTCATTGATGTTCCTTAAAACCGGTATTACCCCTTCCATTCCTTCTTTTCAAGATTCCATCTTGCTTTTGAATTGGGTATTTTAAGATTTTCAAGAAGAAATTTGTCTGATTCTCCCCAAATCTCTTAAGTCTCTGTCTGTGAGTGTCATCAAATGGGAAAGGACAAAGGAAAGGTGTCTGGTCCTGGAGAGTCTTCTAGAGACTCTAGACAAAAAGTTCTTACTTCGAAAGAAAGAGTAAGGGCTCCTGAACGTGGGACCCCTAAACGCCAATGAACTAGACAAGTGTCATGTGGCGGGTCCCAATCCGAGGCACAGACACCTCCTCAGCCTAAGGTGAATCCAGCTTTAGCCAAATATACCGGTAGGAAGCTTATCCATGAGAGAAAGGTTGACAGGGACTGTCTAATACCGTATAATCTGAAATCTCTTTTTGTTAAAATTGACTGGTTGCCTGTTCTTGACTTTGGTGGGCCATGCCACTATGATTGGACGAACAATTTCTTCGCTTCTTATCATTCTCCTATGTCTGATCCACCTTCCATCACTGTGTCTGTTGATGGTGACAACGTGGAGATCACACCTGAGTCTATTATAGGAATCTTTGGTCTTACCCTATCACCGGTCGGTCTTCCAGATATGGATCTCGAAAATATTGAAACTCGATCCATGGTCACTAAGTTTCTCTGCCATGGTCGGGACATTCCTTTGTACCAAGGCAATGCATTAAAATCCAAATTCATGGAACCACGGTTTTGCATTTTGCATGGTATCTTCGCTTCCAACATCTATCCTAGAAGTACCAACCGTTCCAATCTCACTGGGTTTATAACCGTGATGGTCTACTCCATAGCCGTAGGGATCAAGGTCTGCCTCCCTACTCTTATTGTGCACCAGTTAGTCTATGTCATTCATACTTCTAGGGATGTTCACTTGCCCTATCCCTGGATTATACACACTATGTGCAATGCCATCAGCTTTCCAACTACCAACGATCCAGAACTTCCCCTTCATGTCTTCAATAAGAATAACATTCGAAGGATGGATTTAAAATTCCACAAGTTTCCAGAGGATTCACCAGAGGAAGGAATTCAGGAAGAAGGAGAAAGAGGTGGAGGCAATGTTCCCGGTGAAGGGACTGAAATGGCTGGGAATAAACCTCCTGAGCCTTGTCAAGCTCCGTCCACATTAGAGCCTGGGCATGCGAAAAGGTTTAAGCTCCATCCAGACAGGATTGGAGCAATACAGCGAGATGTCTCCCATCTCAAGGAATCAGTGAACGCAAGGTTTGCTGTCTTGGAACACCTGGTAAATGGAGTGCAACAAACGGTGCAGCAATTGGTTGATCTAATCACCTGCCGACGTGATGACACTACACCGTCCTCCTCTGCACCTCCACCGTGAAAAGATAGTCTATGTGCTGCCACATACACCCCACTCTCATCTCAACGTTTGGGCATGAGTATCTTTTTGTATGCCCTACGTTTGCAGGAGTGTATGTGATGGCTCACTAACCTGCACAGTCTGACAGTTTATTATTATTATTTTTGTTTGTTTGTGTGTTGTATATGCCCCTGGATGGGCTAAATACTGATGATTGGTTTTGGGTGTCCATGAATGGGCTTGTTTTTTTTTTTTTTTTGGGATAACTCTTATACTACTGCCAAACTTGGGTAGTATATACATTTTGGATCTTTTGGGATATGATTGGTTATAATTCATATTTGCATTACTGTAATACCTTGTTTTATCTGCTTATATTACAAATAATGTAGGATGCATGTGTTGTTTTATCTCTATATTATCTGCTTCATATTCTGCTCTACTTGATCTCCTACGATGCATGTATATTCTCTGGAATGCACCACTATTTACATCTATCTATCTTATGCATGTGCCCTCTAAATGCTGGTCCTCCCAATTGCTTCAACTTCAGTCAATATCCATTGTTGTTTACCTTTGCCAATGACTGACAAAAAGGGGGAGAACAAATCAACACCCTGACGAAAAAAATTGTATATATTTGTTTGTGAATGGTGATGCAGGTGTTAGAGGGAGTAACCACACTAAGATATGGGTAGAATGCTGTTAGGGGGAGCAGCTATTGATTGTGTGTGTGGTTTCAGTAGATATTGTAAAATTGTGTAAAAATCATGTACATATAAGCGAGGGGGAGAATGCTGTTAGGTGGAGCAGTTACAGATTGTGTGCATGGTTTCACTAGATATTGTAAAATTGTGTAAAAATCATATACACACAATTTAGGGTGTTTTTTTTTTTTTTTTTTTTTTTTTTTCTTTTCTCTTTTCTAGAAGGCGTGCTAGGGTGTTTTGGTATTTTGTTACGTATTTACAAAGGGGGAGATTGAAAGTGCCCTAGTTTGTCAATTAGTGTGAGTGTTAAGTCTACGAGACAGAAGAGTCCCATAGGAAGATTGATCAAGCGTCTGCCTCAACTGGATGTGTGTCCAAACTCGCCACAGGTAAATCTAAGCCTCACATTCCATGTCCCAAAACACCAGGTATGTAAAACCCTTAAAATTGACAAGAATATCATAGGGTTTTTGGGTTAGAAATTTTTTTCAAAATTTCAGAAAATCTCTAAGTTTTCTACCCTTGTCGATTTATCAACAGACTGATCGATGTAATCGAATAGTGTTGTCGATGTCCTCGAAGCTCACTCAATATTATCGAAATGAGGACATAAGATGTCCAGCAACCGCATATACCTCTGGACGGAATTATCGATGTATCGATAGCCGTATCGTTATCATTGAAATTTGAATCTGGAGTCTATTGGAGTTAACTCAATAAAATTGACATCACTTTAGTTGTGTGCCTGTTTTTCTAAGAAAAATCACAAAATCTTCAATATATCAAACTACTCCTCAATATCCACGAAATTCAAATATCGATGATATCAGAAGGCCTTCGATGATATCGGTCTTAGACACCTATTATCCAACAATATTTTCAAGTAGTTTTATCTTGGATCGAGGGTCACTCGATAGAATCGATAATCAAATATCGATGATATCGAGGCCGGGACGATTGCATCGATAATGGACATAAATTGTCCAGCAAGCTTACTGAAAAATCCTTTGGATTTATCGATGCATCGACACTTCCATCGATATCATCGACATTCAAATTCCAATGATATCAAGTGTGCCTCGATCATATCTTTGACCTGAAATATATCAAAGGCAAGTCTCTCTCATTTTTCAAATGTCGAGGAATCGAACCTCGTATCGATGCAATCAGAGTTCGAAATCCGATGATATCGACACATGTTTCAATTTCCTTGACCAGTTAGCAGAAGGTTTCAAAAGCGTTTGACATTTGAGTTCATGTCATCAAGCAGTCAATTGATGCAATCGAGAGTATACGCTCGATGATATCGACCTTGCTCGATGATATTGAACTCTGTCATAAATGTGACCGTTTTATATCCATTGGAACCTTTTGCCTATATATAGAGAGCTTGTCCTTGTTGCTGGTAGAGAAAGAAGAGAGTGCTTTTGAGTGTTTAACCTTAGAACATATACCCAAAGCCCTTTCTCTCATCAAAGTTCATCCTCCAATCCACCCTCATCATTGACATTTAATAGAGTGGATTGGGGAGTGAACTTTCACATTTAAGGATCCTCCAACTACCATCTTAATGACAAATCATTAAGCTGGGATGCCTTGAATGCATAGATGATTGGAATCGCTCTATCTCCCTTATAGAAAAATATTTGAGAGTAGAATTCCATCCTACCCTTAACCCAACCCGTCCCCATGTATTGGTACATCTTCTGAGTTGCGGTTCAAGGAAGTAGAAGATTCTTCATCAACAAAGGAGGAGATCTTCGACAACGCGCTGAATGGGGCTCATCTACTTATCTGTGAGTCATTAGAGTCCAGAGGACCCTTGTGATTATTCCTTTGTAGGATTGGGTCAAAGGTGTTTCTCACCCCTTCCAAGTCCTCTAGGAGGCCTCCGGCAAGAGTGTACGTAGTGGGTACTTTGTGTTGACCCTTACTCTGTGAAGAGCATAAATGTTTGGTCCTTTGTGTAGGTCCTCGACCAAGGTGGTTTAAAAGTTGGGTGCATTATGTTGACCCTTGCTCGTGGGAGCATAAACAAGTGAGGTTCCTTGAGTGGATCCTTGGCCAGTGTGCTTAAAATCGGGTGATATGTGTTGACCCTTGCTCGTGGGAACATAAACTGTCAATCTAGGTGTAGGTTGTACTAGTTAGAGGTGAACCTGATTTAAAACCTCTGGTTTGAGGTGAAACTATTGTAAAACCTCCTTAGTGAAATCCAGTACACTCAAGGTTTGCGTGCGTCCGCTGGGAGTGGAGTAGACAAGTAGTCGAATCACTATAAAAATGACTATGTTTGTGATTAATGTTTGTCTTTGATTACTTGTGTAATTTCATTAAATGCTTTAATATTTGATCATACCTCACACACAGTTACATCCATCATAAACTCTGAATTGCATCATGTTTATCATTAAATTAGTTTTATGATTGGATCCTCTAATTGGCTTAAAAGTCATTAGAGTTACTTTGAAGAAATCTTGATTTATGAATATTTTCTCAGGATTTAAAATAATCATAAAACATTTGAAAAAGTCCTATTCACCCCCCTGTAGGACATATTGGCATATTCCTACTTCAACTAAAGCGGTCATTACCATAATTTCATACCTAAGGATCACATCACATATTTACTATGAACTTAGAATGAATAGGTCCCGAGTCCGAATAACTTAGCGATTTTCTGACATAGACCCTTAACGTTTATGCCTTCGAGAATTCTCAAGGCTGATAGGCCCTTGTTCCTTCCGGTAGGACATGCTGCCTAGAAGAGTGACCCGAGCGAATCCCGCTCCACCACCTGCGACTCTCGGTCTACCACCTGCGACTCCCGCTCCACCACCGGATATTCCTGCTTTCCAACATGAGGATGTCACTCCCCTACCTGAGACCGGTGCGGATCTGACCATACTTGTGAGTGTCGCCCAGCTGCAGTAGATGTTACAGGCGATGACCGCTATTCTTCAGGGGCAGAGCAGGCTTCCCACTGTTACGCCAGCCGAGGCAGAGTAGGAGCGTGCGAGCACCCTTCTCAAAGACTTCTGACAGCACGATCCCCCACGTTTCCGGGGTGAGCCTGACCCTACTGCAGCAAAGATATGGTGCTCCAAGGTGGAGAAGATATTCGATACCATGAGATGTATGACCCAACAACGACTCCCGTTAGCCATATTTCTTCTCCAGGGTGAGGCTCAGCATTGGTGGACATCTGTCACCCGAGCAGTTACGGCCGATTTTGAGTGGACCTGGGAGGACTTTGTAGATCGGTTCGACCGAAAGTTCTTTACCGAGCATGTGCGACAATAGCATGCATTAAGGTTTAAGACTCTGGTCCAGGGAGACATGACTGTGTCCCAGCGCTATAGAGATTCACGACGTACCTTGTTGATGATGAGGGGTGGAAGGCCAGTCGTTTTGATAATGGTTTGCGTCCTGCCCTTAGGAGCCGTGTGATCGGACACATGCTTCCGACGTTTGAGCAGATAGTGAAGAGGCTTCAGATCTACAAGGCAGATTGGGCCGGTTTAGAGAGGGCTCATGACTAGACGAAATTAGAAGAGGAAGGAGCCCTCTGGTGGTTCCCAGCAGCAGTAACATCATCTACAGCAGCGACGCATGACCCGCCCAGCATTCCGAGCACCAGTGGCACCCCCAGCACCACCTTCAGGACCGTTTTTAGGTACATGTTTTGGGTGTGGTTGGACGGGACATCGTAGGAACGAGTGTCCCCATTCACAGTAGCAGCAGCCGAGGGCACTGTATCAGTCTCCGCGACAGCCCCCACAGCTGCAGCAGCGACAACAACACCAGCCTTCGGGACCTCTCCTGCAGCAGCAGAGGTAGCGGATCAAGCCGCCACCGACAACAGCAGCAATAGAGGCCTCAGAGGGGACCTGCACCTCCCCAGCAGGACTAAGGTAGATTTTATGCTGCCCAGTAGGAACCTCAGTCATCAGGAGGAATTGTTGAGGGTACTCTCCCTGTTTCTTCATGCATTGCACATGTATTGATTGATTATGGTGCATCGTATTCCTTTGTGGCCGATGATTTCTGCCGATCGACTGGTTTGCTGATGGAGTCTGCCCGCAATGGTTTGTCAATATCGACGCCCTTGGGGAAGACTGCAGTATTAGACCGATTTTGATCGTCTTGCCCCATTCTGATTGGGGATATCTATTTGCCTGCCGACCTGTTCGTATTGCCGATGTTCGAGTTTGATGTCATCCTAGGTATGGATTGGCTAGCCGAGTACCACGCCATATTGGAATTGCTCCGCGAGGACAGTCACGTTCTGTATACTCAACGTACCAGAGTTCTAGTTTGTTGCTGAGCCCAGAGGAGAACAGCTTTCCTGCCTGTTGTCGTGTGCCGTTGAGGAGTCAGTTGCTTTAAGTATCGACCAACTGTTGGTCGTTTGTGGTTTTCCCGATGTGTTATAGGAGATTTCGGGGTTACCACTTCGTCGGTACACCGAGTTTCAAATTGATCTTATGCCCGGTACAACACCTATTTCGAAGGCCCCGTATCGTATGGCACCGTTGGAGTTGTGGGAACTACAGAAGCAGTTGGACGAGTTACGCAAGTTAGGCTTTATCCTCTGAGTAGTTCTCCGCGGGGAGCGCTGGTACTCTTTGTGAATAAGAAGGATGGCTCGTTGAGGCTTTGCATAGATTACCGTGAGCTCAACAAGGTCACGATCAAGAACAAGTACCCGCTCCCGAGGATTGATGATTTGTTTGATCAGTTGCAGGGTGCATAGTTCTTTTCAAAGATTGACCTACGTTCCGGTTATCATCAGATTCGGGTTCGAGAGGAGGACATTTCGAAGATAACTTTCAGGACGCGTTACGGTCATTTGAGTTCCAAGTCATGTCCTTCGGACTGACAATACGTCCGCAGTATTCATGCAGTTGATGAACGAGGTTTTTCGTCCGTATCTCCACTAGTTTGTTGTGGTGTTCATCGGTGACATTCTGATATATTCGAGGACCCGTGAGGAGCATGAGCGGCATCTGGAGATTACCATGCAGACCCTCTGTGCACACCAGCATTACGCGAAGCTGGAGAAGTGTGAATTCTGGCAGGAGGAGGTGAAGTTCCTAGGTCATGTGGTGATGAGAAAGGGTGTCACAGTAGACCCCTCGAAGATTGATTTCGTGCGTCAGTGGGGCCAGCCCATGAACGCATCCGATATCCGCAGTTTCCTTAGTTTGGCGGGTTACATCCGATATTGCAGCCCCGTTGACCAAGTTGATCCGAAAGGGTACCGAGTTCGTTTGGAGCGACACTTGTGAGCAGCCATTTATGGAGCTGAAGGACCGCTTCACATCCGCTCTTGTCCTCACTCTTCCCTCTGGGAGTGATGGATTTGTTTATTTACCGATGTCTCACGAGTTGCTTGGGTACTGTCTTGATGGGGCACGGGAAGCCGATGGCTTATGCGTCTTGCTAGCTCAAGGTCCATGAGATAAACTACCTCACACATGATTTGGAGCTGGCAGCATTTGTTTTTGCCCTGAAGGTGTGGAGGCACTATCTCTATGGGGTGAGGTTTGAGCTCTTCTCCAACCATAAGAGCTTGAAGTATTTATTCTCTCAGTTCGAGCTGAACATAAGGCAAAGGCGTTGGATAAAGCTCCTGAAGGACTATGATTTTGATCTCTAGTACCACCAAGGCAACGCAAATGTGGTGGCAGATGCCCTCAGCTGTCTGCCACGAGGCCTGGTGGCACACATGATGATTCAGGAGTGGAAGATGCTTGAGTATGTATCTGCATTTAACTTTGAGATCGGCTTACAGTCTTCTATTGTACAGTTATCGAGCTTGTCGATTCAACCCTCTCTTGTCGCAAGGGTGATCGAGGCTTAGCAGGCAGATGAATCAGTGCAGAGTTATTAGGAAGATGTTACATCTAAGAGTCAGTCAGATTGGCAGATTGGTTCTGATGATGGATTTCGCTTTAGAGGCCGATTTTGTGTCCCGGATATTCCTGAGTTGCGCAAGGATCTTTTGACCAAGGCACATCGATCGCGGTTCTTTATCCACCCTGGCTCGATGAAGATGTATCATAATATGAGGCATCAGTATTTTTAGGCAGGGATGAAGCGCCAGATAGCCAGTTTTGTGGCCGAGTGTCACACATGCCAGCGTGTCAAGGCCGATCATCAGAGACCCTCGGGTCCCTTGCAGCCATTGAGCGTCCCGTTGTGGAAGTGGGAGCACGTATCCACTGATTTTATTATGGGTTTGCCGAAGACTCAGCTCGGTCACGATGCCATCTGGGTTGTCGTCGATCGTCTGATGAAGTCAGTGCATTTTCTTGCGATTCGTGCGACATGGACTTTGGACCGGCTTGCGAAGTTATTCATCAATGAGATTGTGAGACTACATGACGTTCCAGTTTCGATCATTTCTGATCGAGACCCAAGGTTCACAACTCAGTTTTGAAGGAGCTTCCAGACAACGATGGGGTCTGTTTTGCAGCTCAGCACTGCGTATCATCTATAGACCAATGGGCAGACTGAGAGGGTCAACCAAATCCTTGAGGATATGCTTTGGGCCTGTGCGATTGACTTCTTGAGTAGCTGGGATGAGCACCTGAGATTGGCTGAGTTCGCATACAATAACAGTTATCATGCGACCATTGGCATGACTCCTTTTGAGGCATTATATGGTAGACCATGCAGATCTCTGAGTTGTTAGACCGAGGTTCGAGAGTGGCGTCTCCTGGGTCCCGAGCTTGTGCAGCAGACGTTAGATGCTATCAATATCATCAGGCAGAGGATGCGCATAACTCAGAGCTGACAGAAGAGTTTTGCTGATCGTCGGCGTCGTCCCTTGGAGTTTATCGTTGAGGACTATGTGTATCTCGAGGTCTCACCCATGAAGGGTGTGGTTCGTTTTGGAGTAAAGGGCAAGCTTGCCCCTAGATTTATAGGACCTTTCGAGATCACCGGGTACGTTGGCGCCGTGGCCTATCGGCTTGCCTTGCCATTTCAGTTGTCTGGGGTCCACAACGTTTTTCACGTCTCTATGTTGAGGAAGTGTGAGTCAGACATCATTCCTGATATTGATTGGCAGTCGTTAGAGGTTCGTGAGGACGCTTCTTACATTGAGCGGCCAGCTCATATCCTCGATCGGAAGGAACAAGTCCTCTGGACCAAGGTCATTCCCTTGGTGAAGGTACAGTGGGGCCATCATAGTGTGGATGAGGCGTCTTGGGAGCGCAAGGCGGAGATTCGAGAGCGCTATCCCCATCTTTTCGATGTTTGATTGTATGTGTATTATGTTTTGATTATATATGATGTTATGATTTATATTCCCTTATGAGTTATGATTAGCTGCGATGGTAGTATAAATTTCAAGGATGAAATTTTTATTAGGTGGGGAGAGCTGTAAGGCCTATATCCTAGTCCGTATTGTTCCGTCGACTCCCGTGATCCTTCCCGATGAATTTCGGCAACCTGCGACCTATATTAGATATTTGCGCGTGACCCTAAGTCGTATCCCGTAGATTTGAGTCGGCTTAGTCCGAGACTTGTACTATTACGACTGCACCGTCGCCGCGGTTCCAACGCTGCCACTCGTGCACCAATCCGATACCCTGACTAGGAGATGTGGGTCGACGTTCAGTTCGAGGAAGACACCACGTGTTTGCAATCCCAAGAGAATCTCTACAACATGTCCTATTAATCACTCACTCACTCAATCAATCAATCACCTCATGTTAAGTTTAAGAGCAACCCCAAAGTTAACTCTCTCTCCCTCTCTCTCTCTTACACACCCATACATGTCAAGTACAACTATCACCTCACATCCATCACTCACACCCATCACCTCTCTCTTACAACCACCCCTTTCTCTCTCTTTTTCAACACACTTTCCAAGCAAAAGAGTGGTGGACGTCCAAGCTCTCCCAAGAGAGAAAAGTGTGTCGTGTGGCCCACTTCCTCTCCCAAAATCCTTTATCCTAGCCATTCATTTCTCATAATCTTCCATCAAAGAGAAGCACAAGGAGATCGGCGTTCCATCGGACCAAGAAGATTGAACGGTGGGTGCTTTATAGGCTAGACTTTCATGTTTTGATGATGGGCCAAGTGAGGCCTACCGGTTGATGGTATGATCTTACTTTGGACCCTAGATGTGGCTAATGGCTCACCTTGATGCTCATGATTATTCCATGATGGGGCCATTCCCCATGGACCCCATCATGATGTTTATTTTTCTTGCATGGATAGGGTCATCTAGACCTTGCATTTCGGTGGAGAAAGGATCTCCACCGTTGATTTTGATCGGTGGACCCATATGTAATGGGACCCACTTGATGTGTGTTGTAAATCATGGAAGGGAGGGCCCATAGTGCCGGGGTCCCTCCATCACTCGATCTCTCTCTTTCTCTCTCTCTTTCCCCTGTTGTTGGCCCCTTGATGTATGCATTTTATCCAAGTCATCCACCTTCGTGGGACCCACTTGATGGACGTGTAGGATCTACACCATCCAAACCATGTGGGCCCTACCTTAAGGAGATGAGAAAACACAAATATAAGGTTGACCCAAATCAAGTGGGCCACGTCCACGTGGGACCCACCAGCTGTGGTCCCCACACATGGGACCCACCTTGATGACATATCCACGCCATCTGTCCAGCGTCTAGGGACGCTGGACGTGGTTCGTGAAGTGTGAACCGACAGTGAGGTCTACTCACAGTAAGGAAAAAAAAGTATATAAAATAAAATATTAGCTTGGTTAAGCTTTTTGGGTGGGCCGCTCATGTAGGCCCCACCTTGACGTATGAGACTAATTCATGTATGGGTGGGCCGCTCATTTGAGGCGTTGAGCCGAAAAATGGAGCTAATCCGATTATCTGGTAGGCCATAACATAGAAAACAGTAGTCTTTACCGTTAAAATTCACCTTGATGTTTCTACTCACCGAAACACGCCAAATATTGGGCTTGTTTGGCTTGTCTTGAGCCATATAATCCAATGGGTGTAGTGGATTCACCTGATGCAGGCCCCACCTATGAAAAACTGCGGAAAAAAATTTATTTTCAAAAAAAAAAAAATAATAATCAAGCAGTGGGTGCTGCTGCTGCTGGCGTATCAGCGTCCTACTGCATTTGACGGACGGGCAGGGACCACGGTCCCAGCCGTGGGCCCAACTGTGGTGTGTGATGCACATCAACACCGTGCATTGATGGGGCCCCTTTTGTTGTGGGGCACCCCAAAGATCAGTCGTGTACACGGCTCAGGTGGCCCACGTCACAGGGACAATGGGATTGAACGTCTATCATTAAAACCCATTTGGGTTTTCACAGAAGTTTTGGATCATTATGAAATTTGTTTTTCCTCTTCATTCAGGTCCGTGTGACCTTATCAACAGATTGGATGGAAACTAAATGTTATGGTGGGCCCCACGTGGGATCCACTGATGTATGACTTATATTCCACACGTGTGGACCCCACCATGAGGTATGTGATTTATCTATACCGTCCATCCCTATGGGACCAACCATGATTTACGTGTTGCATCCAAACCGTCCAACCATTTTGACAGATAATTTTAAGGCTTGAGATAAAAAATGAGACAGATCTAGGATAAGGTGGACCACATTACCAAAAACAGTGGCTTTGAACGTCCACCATTAAAACCCTTGGGCTACCAAGTTTGGACTAATATGATATTTGTTTTTCCTCTAAATCCAGGTCATTGTGACCTTATGAATGGGCTGGATGGGAAATAAACCCTATGATGGGGCCCACTGGAATTTAACCGTGGAAATCATTATCAACATGGTTAAATATGGTATGGTCCAATTGATGTTTTGATATGGTTCATTTTTATATAATACTCTATATTGATCTCTAAAAGTAGTTGAATTGTGATTAGCCCATTCAACTCGGCCCATTCGACTTGGCCCATTTAATTCGACCCATTTGACTAGGCTCGATGTGATATATGAGGCCCGTTGTTGAGGCCTATCCAGATGTATTTGTGGTTGTCCATTGAGGCTCACCTTGACATATATGAGGCCCATATGATGTGGCCCATTTGATGTATCTAAGGCCCATGGGTCGAGGTCCAATGGGATGTACATAAGGCCCATTTCAAATGTGTGATTCCACCGTGGTTTATGTAATGATGTTTATGGCAGGCAATGCCTTGGGAGCAATGATGGTTTGACGCCCACATTGTAAGTACAATGTTGGTTAAATGTCCACATTGTAACTCTCCTTAGGGCCCATTGATAGGCCCATACTTGTTGATAGTTCATCATTTTATAACATGTTTAGTATAATTCCATGACTCATGTCATACGCACCATATGTATGCTTGATATGAGTAGTGAATGATCATATCATATGCCATTGGACAGATTATTTATGAGACTCGCTAATAGGAGTTACCCACATGAGCGCGTGGTATGAGGGGGATTGTTGCATGACTGGATAGTGTGATTCATGCATCTCACATTTATGTGTCATGATCATTGTACGCTTTAGCGACATCAGGGCCGTGGCTCCATAGGCACATCGTGGATGGCCGTATTGGATACCGGAAATACTTGGTTCTAGCACTGTGGGCACTTAAGATGTCATTGGGTGAAAGTTCCAGAACCTTTTTGGTACCAGGAGATGCTCCAACGTCTAGACCAAGTGGATACACGAGCGTAGGAGTGCCGAATACTAGTAGGCTGCGTCTCCCACTGTGTCGTGGTCGGTTGGAAGTGGGTGTTGCCTTATCCGCCCGAGTGAGGGGGTTGTAAGCTAGGCTGAGTTTGACCAGCTCGCAAATGAGTCCGTTATCGACGAGCCGGGTAGGTATTGGTAAACTACTGGTCAGGCGGATAGTGTGGTCTCTTTCACTTGCTAGGCTGTACGGCTAGGGAGGTGGCAGTTAGTGTGAAGTGTATGAGACCCCGGTGATATCCCAGAGAGAAACTATACTGATATGTGTACTTGATGAGGACTGGCATGCTTGCTTTACATCTCGCATTTGACATTTGGTTATATTGACCTCACATAGCATGGCCTTGGTATGGCCAATAGCATTCATGCCTTGCATTACATAGCCTTGGTACGACTGATAGTATTCATGGACTTACCTGCATATTTCTGCATTACTCTGATATTGTATACTTGGCACACGCCTTGCGCACACACTTACACCACCCTCTAAGCTTTCATAAGCTTATGCACGACCGTTGCGTGCAGGTGTCGTTGGATCGCAGCAGCGCTGAGGCAGGAGTGCATATCAGATTATTTTGGAGCTTTTTGACCACCTTGTATTTTCCTTTCTGCATTGTACTTAAAGTTTTTGATATAGTGGATATATGGTGATGTTGTTTTGTGACTTGGTTATGCTTATGGTTATGCTCCATTACAAAAAAAAATCATACTGAAAATCCTCCTTGTAGGATCCCAGGATCGAAATCTGGCATATGAGTGTCGGGATTCGAGAATGGGGCACTACGGAGGCTGTCGGCGCCGGATTCGGCGATCGGGAAGTTTGTGAGCCCATTTTCTGAGTTTGGGCGTGACATGTTATGTTAGGATCTGAGCTAATAAAATAAAATAAAATAGACTTGACCTAAAACTCAAGTAGGCAGTAGGCCACACCATAAGGAATGGTAGGCCACACCACAAGTAATGTGCTAAAATCCCCAAATCCTCAACAATGTGAAGTAATGCGCCTTAAAATCCCCAAATCCCTAAATGAGGGTCCACATCGAATCAGGAATCCACAAGTTGCTAAATCCCCAAATCCCTAAATCGGTATTGAGATTGAGAGAGATTGAGAGAGAGAGAGAGATACCTCACAGTCGTCAATGAGCAAGCCTTCAACTGAGCTTCAGAGAGAGAGAGAGAGAGAGAGAGAGAGAGAGAGAGAGAGACGGACAAATTAGGGCATCTCTCTGGACGCCCTAATTTCATCTGACATCACCAAGTTCTGTGGGCCCCACCATGATGTATGTGTTATATCCACACCATCCATCCATTTTGAGAAATCATTTTAAGTCTTGAGCCAAAGAATGAGGCAGATAAAAATCTGCAGTGGACCCCACCACAGAAAAAAGCTAGGAGAGTGATTCCCACCGTTGAAACTATCCTAAGGCCCACCATAATGTTTATTTGAAATCCAACATGTTCAAGAGTTTTAAAAGACATGAAATACGGGAAAACACAAATATCAGCTTGATCTAAAACTTTTGTGGCCTTTAGAAGTTTTTAATGGTGGGCGTCGCTGTCCCACTGTTTTCTGTGTTGGGGTCCATTGGAGCTTTGGATTTAACTCATTCTTTGGATTTTGCCCTAAAATGATCTTTCCAAGTGGATGGAAGGTGTGGATACAAAACATACATCATGGTGGGGCCCACGGAACTTGCTGATGTCACTTCAGTAGCTAGTCTCGCTACTCCCACTGACACCAGCCCCGTGGCTGGTGGTTGGTGCTTTGTGGGCCCCACCATGATTGTATGTATTTCATCCATTACGTTCATCTATTTTTAAAGATCATTTTAGGTATTTATTCCAAAAATGAGAGGTATATAAATCTCAGGTGGACCATGAAAATAATAGTGATTGGATATTCATCATTAAAATCCTCCTAAGGCCCACTGTATTGTTTATTTGACATCCAATCTGTTTATTAGGTCATACACGCCTAGATGAAGGGGAAAAACAAAAATCATCTTGATCCAAAACTTTTATGGCCCCCAAAATGTTTTTAATGGTTGACGCTCATTCAACATTGTTTCCTGTAATGTGGTCCATTTCAGATTAGTATATACCTCATGTTTGGTCTCATGCCATAAGATGATCTTTAAAAATAGATGGACGACATGGATGAAACACATACATCATGGTGGGGCCCACAGAGCACCAACCACCAGCCATTGTCTGGTGTCAGTGGGAGTAACCAATCTGTTCTCCTTGTTTATGGTGTGGTCCATTTAATCTTTGGATATGATTCATTTTTTGGATAATTCTCTAAAATGATCTCGAAAAATGGATGAATGGTGTGGGTTGATCCCAAATTTTTGGTAAATCCAAAACTCAAGTGGACCATGCCACATGAAACAGTGTAGAATAATGATTTCCATCGTTGATACGTACCTTGGGCCCACAGTAATGTTTATTTGTCATCCAACCTGTTCATAATATCAAAAAGATATGAATGAAGAGAAAACACAAACATCAACTTGATCTAAAAGTACTTCTATGGCCTCCAAGAATATTTCAATGGTAGAGGTTCAATCACACTATTTCCTGTGGTGTGGTCCACTTGAGCTTTGGATATGCTTCCTTTTTGTTCTTTAGACCTCAAATTATCTGTTAACATGGATGAACGGAGTAGATAAAATAAATAAATAACAGTGGACCCCACAAAGTTTACTTTGGTAAGGGTAATAAGTAACTCACCTAAATGTAGTGGAGAGGGGTTTCCTTAAAACATTCATAATCATATATTGGGCCTGCCTAAATGTGATTCACATATCCAACCCACTCATTATGTGTGTCCCACTTGGATGAGGGGCCAGACCAAGTTTCAACCGCATCTAAAACTCATGTGGGCCCCACCAAGTGCTTTTATACTTTTTAGGATGTCTTCACATAGTTTTAGATGGTATGACCCACCTAAGTTTCGTATATGGATGATTTTTGAGATATCTCATAACCTAAAGGGGACACATCAAATGCACATTGTTGATGTTCGACACACATCATGAGGGGGCCCACAAAACTTACTAACATCAATTCTTAAGTTCTCGCGAGGTCAATAAGTTGGGTCACAATTTTGACCAGAATATATGGCTCATTTTATATGTCTGGTCCATTCACTCTATTTTACTGATCAATACGCTCAATTTGACTAGTTACTCGCTCCGATCAGGCTAGCAACATATGAGAAAGATATTGGGCATACAAGATTGATCAACAATTTGAGTGAAATTTGATTTAAACATTTGAAGTTATTTACTCTTCAATCTGGACTAATTCAATTGTCCAAAAACGGTTAAATGTTCAATTAGTGGATGTGCCTAATAATTTATTAAAAATATTTTTTTTTTCACAGATAAATTTCAATTTCCATTTAAAAATAACATTTTTTTTGAAAAATGTATATTTTTTACGCTTAATTTTTCTTTGAAAACTTTTAACAAAATATCATTTTTATTATAAAATATTTTATTAAATTTAAAATACAAATTCTGAATTTTTATTTTCAAAATCTCAAAAAATTTCTCAAATATTAATTTTTTTTCTCAAAAATTCCAAAATGCCAATTTTTTTCCTTCAAAAGCATCATTTTGTTTTCAACTTTTCAATTTTCTTTTTTAAATGATATATATATATATATATTATATATATATATATATTATATATATATTATTATATATATATATATATATATATATATATATATATATATTTCAAAATCTCAATGTTTTTATAAATAAAATTTTCTTTTAATTTCAAATTTTTAACATTTTCAATTATTTTTTAAAATCACAAATTTTTTCAACTTCTTTATTTTTCGTTTCAAAATGTCTGTTTTTTTGTTAAAGTATTAATTCTTTAATATCATTTAATTTTAAAATTTTCAATTCTTTCTAACTTCTCCATTCTTTTTTAAAAGCATTTTTTTTCGAACTTGTCAATTTTTATCAAACTTCTCAATTTTATTTTATTTTTCAAAATACAAACTCTCATTTTCTTTTTCAAAATATTTTCATTTTTCAACATTTCAAAATTTTCTCATTTTTAAAAATGTTTTTAATTTTCTTTTTCAGGATATTATTTTTTTCTCGAAATGAAATTATTTTTTTCAAAATTATCAACTTTATTCAATATTCTTCTTTTTTCCCACAAAATAGATTTTTATTAAATCACGATTTTTATTTTTTCAAAATCTCATTTTTTCTCAAACATTGTTAAAATTTTTTAACTTCTCAATATTCTTTTTCATGTCATATTACAAATCATTTAAATATTAGTTTTAAAATTTTAAAAAATAATAATTTCCACTCATTTGATATAAAAAGAATATATATATATATATATATATATATATATATAATTTCCACTCATTTGCATTCAATCAATTGTTAAAAAATAATAATTTCCACTCATTTGCATTCAATCAATTGTTAAAAAATAATATTAAATACAAATCTGTACAATTAACACTACAACAAGTCTATAGCAGTGCTACTCAAGCGCCGAAAAATGGGTATGTCAGCAAAAGATATGCCGGCGCTAGGTAAGTTTTCGCGGCGCTCATACAAGCGCCGACAATTCTGTTTTTGTCGACGAGAGTAAGCGCCGACAAAATTCCTTCTGAGCGCTGAGAAAAGCTATTTCTAGATACTTTTTCTTGCGGAAAAGCACCGTTAAATTGCTTCAAAAGCGCCATCAGATTGCTTCAAAAGCGCCGGTAAAATCCTTTACATGGATTTGAAGGGCCCTAACATGTCAGTAATTCAATCGAAGCCTAAAGAATAAAACATGACAGCAATCGCAATAACACACATGCTGGATAGGAGGAAAGGGAAAAAAAACAGAAGATGAATTATGCTTTCATGTTTCTCAAAATTACTGATTTTCTACTACATCTTCTAAGACTGCAAAAACCATCTTTTAAAGGTTTAAAGCTTTGATTCCTGTACAAGACTATTACATTTTTATCGTGGTGTGGTGGTTGTGTTTCAAAACGACCGATTGTACCGATGGATTCTGCTCTCCTCTCCTCTAAGTGCTACAACATAAAATGGTGGCTTCAAGCAGTGGCCCTACAAACTCAAGCAACAGAAGAAGCCCAACTAGTTCAAATTTGTGGGAAGGCACGAGCTCAACTGATGTATGCCATCGAAAATATCATTGCACAAAGCTCTCAGTTTCACCAATAGGAAGAGTTTTGTACAGTTGGAGGCACTCATTTTCAGCAGTAAAAAACAAGCTCGAAATCTTGTAATGTACTTGAGTAAATACCAATAAAATCTCTTCATTCCTTTCAACGGATGCCCACACTCCTGTTCACATTTGAAGTCTAATGAGTTTCCATGTCATCATTTATAACAACTAATAACAGTTTGTATCTAACATGTCTCTAAAATTATCATAAAGCAAGGATTTAAATGACAATGGAGCCACCAAGACTCCCAAACAAACACCTTCATAACTATCTCATTAAGTATATACAAGGGTAAAGATAAATTTGAGCCAAAAGGCCCTAATCACTGACAACTGTTGTTATTGGAGGAGAATAAAATGGAAAACAGTTGCCATTTCACTGATAGTAAATCATTGTTAAAGGGCCTTAAGGAGACACAAAGTGACACCAACACGCAAGCACTACTAGACACACCCTCGAATATGTAGGCCTATGTGAAATGGAGTTACCAAAAAAGAAAAAAAAATTTGTTCACAGGTTGAAATGAATAGAAACACAATAACTAAATGTCTTTCTCAGTCATTAATTTACCATTTAACTCACAAGAACATATAACCACGATGAAGGGCAATAAATGTCTAAAAATGTGCATAATCTTTTATATTTAACAGAGCAAACCTGCTCCTCCAATTCAAGAATCTGGCTCTCTTTTTCCTGAATATGTTCTTTGAGGTCATGTATTTGTTTAAGATGTTGGGATCTTTCAGCTTTGAAGTTATCATGCGCCCTTCTGCAAACACACAAGCAAATGGCAATTAGAACCCAATTCGGTGTTTCTAACATCCAAAAAAAATGTTGGTTCATCAGAACTTTCTGCTGGAAATAAATATAACCAACAATAGGTTCCTTTGTATTTTAAACAATTACAGATGGAAGCATCTCATTAAAATGGCCGGGTAGATCTAAAATACATACAAATATACATGGTGTGCAATGATATACATTTCGTCATACAACTTAAGCTTCATAAAACAAATACATACCGTTAGGTGGCCAACTCTTGATTTTGTTCCTCGAGAAGGTCTTCTTTAGCCCAAGCCTGCATTTTAAAAAAAAAAAAAAAGGATGGGAACAAGAAAGGAACAAATTAATTATTTAAAAACAGAAATAATCATATTCAGACGAAAGAAATACAAACATTCCTTTGACCAAGATACCTTGACACAACTTCCATTAATTCTGCTTTTAATAGAGAGTTGCTGCCACTTCTTAACATTTCTTTCAAAGTTACCAAGAGAAAAGCTTGGACACTACTACAGTGTATTTTGAACATGAATTCTCAATAGACAACTCAAAAGAGAAGAAACTCATGAGCATAATACAAATCCTAAAAATGAGTATCAACCTAACAGGAATATCATGATAAGCATAGTTTCCTACTAAAGTTAACTAAATAAAGAAGTAGCACCATTAACCAACCTGATCAAGTCCTAAAAGTTAGCAAGCAACCACCAGCAAAACAACACGAAACTGAGAAAAAGCACCTACAAGAAACCACCTATAAGAGAACAATAATCCAAAGATAGTGATTGTTATGCATATGAGCCATGTCTATATGGTAGTGGTAAGAACATAAATAGTTCAAATCAATCTATGACAATGATTTGGAAAAAAAAAAACATAAATACTCTAGCAGAGTGTCATCGATGATAATGAGGCACTTAAAAAAAAATCTAATGTTTCTATATACCCAATGCAAATTGACACCAGAACATGGCCCAACAATTGCAGCTTTGAAAGGAAGAAACATTGTAATGCATAAAGGTGATATACCTTCAGTCTTCTAATTCAACTACCAAGGATTTAACTCTTCTTAGAATGCAGGAATTGTCCTCTTTTACAGACATGACTAGTTCCATTAGCCTATAATTCCTCAGCTGCAATTATCCATAGTAAATGAGCACGGTTAAATGCCACAATGATAGAAGAAAGAAGTCATGGAAAAGCACTAGAAAAGTATTTCAGGTTATCAGGAACAGGCTTCATTTTGCCAAAGGTTGCCCACATCACCAAATTATCCTAAAAGGATCCCTCTCACAGCATTCAATGATTATGGTAATAAATGGAGAATCTGTTTGACATATCTCGAGGAGTGGTGTGTTTGAACCATTTGGATTAGGTATGCAGGAGTATTGCATGAATGGACACACCACTACTCGAGATATGTCAAGTAACAGTGTGGTAATTAGCTTACTATTATGCAATACCTGTAAGGTGTTTCCAAGTGATCCAAATCACAAATAATTTATGGTTTTCTTCATAGGCTTCTTGTATTAGGTTTCCAATTGAAGTCAAGATTCAAAGCATCTACATGTTGGGAAAACATCATTCCTTGATGAGTTGATGCTTTATTGTCATTCCCTTAACTGTGATCCTATGATTAGTTTATTTTGGTAATCACTTCCCAAGACCTTATAAAGTCTAAAGAGAGTACCATCTTTGTAGCTGTAGCCATCTTTCTTCAAGTAGTATGGATTCATGCTCTGTATTTAGGAATAATGGTTTACTTTCGGAAACCTAGACCAATAATTTTGCTTGACAACATATTTGTTGTTATTAATATAATTAAAATATGGTTCATTTTTGTGACACTATTCAAAGTTTCCTAAATCATTTGAACAAGTTTAGGATATATCTCCATGTATTTTGTTTTTTATATTATCATTACTGTTTTTTTTTTTTTTTTTTGTGCAGAGCTATCTATGACGTGCCCTTTTAAGCTAATGAGTAGTTATCCTTATGCGGTACATATTTTTGAACATTATTTCATTTTACTCTTCAGGCATGTATTTCCATCATTCCCATTCAACAAGTTCAGCATTATCTTGGAGTATGGAGGCTCATGCGCTTCATCTAGAATATCAACAATTTCCTCAAAATTAGTTGGGTTGCCTCATATTCACTTCCTCAAGATGAAATTGGAGGAATTTGGTGTTCCCAAAGCACTCTCTGGAGGCTTTGATGCCTCTCAGCATCTTGATTTACAATGGTGATTCTCTTTCCATAGTAAACGTTGTTACTAATTCTCCAGAATATCCTCTTATAGAGAATGGTATGGGTTTGATATGGCCCGATATGGGTGTATCAGCCATGAAAGAGTACGAAGTGGCATATTGGTACCACATCATTCTCTACATTGGGATCCACCTCCTGCAGAAAATGGGCCAAATTTCTAAGCTGATCTAAGTCGAACATAAAGAAAGATAAATGGGCAATAAAAATCAAGGTCTGATTTTAAGGTAAATAACTAATCTAACAAGCAAATTCTCAAACAACTAAAAAATAATAAATAAGAAAACTTACTTTAAAGATACCTGCTTTATTTCAGGTCCACTTTGAATGGCCAATTCTACTAAGCTATAAACTATAAATTAATCAAATTTGCATGAATGCATAAGAGACAAACACAGATAAAACTCCTTGATCTCTAATACATATGAACAAGACCGATAAAAAGTCTATTCAACGAACAAAACAAGAATAAAACGGAAGACATGTAACAAATCAACCACCTGTAAACACAAACCACTTAACTCTTAACTGTTTGTTCACTCCCCAAGTATAGGGTTGTGATGTAGTAATAAAACTTGGTGAGATCGAGGTCGAATCCCAAGGGACTGAAACCTGTACGTAGTCTGAAACTAAGTAGAACTAGAACTAGACTAAGATGAGATCTAAATCAAACGAAATTTAGGGAATAATGGTGAAATAATTATCTAAAATTTGTATAAATCAGAGGTAGGAAACTAGGGATTCAGAAGATCCACTTGTAGAGATCAGGGAGATCTTATGCCTGCTTCAAGAATTCAACTAGACTTAGAGTCCCATCTTCATCCAGTTAAGGGTGTAACCATGAAAATCAAACTGAACTTCCTTTGATATAGTTTTCAAGAGATGAAAGGTATATGAATTAGAATGGATTCCATCACCAAACCATGCCTAGGAGACAAAGTAAACAACAAAATTAAACTGATTACTAACCAATCAACAATGTATGATTAAACTAATTACTAACCAATCAACAATGTATGAAGGTTAAGAAGGGTACCGACATCCAACCATGCCTAGGAGACGATGGTGAACAACAGGGCTTCCTGACGTCATAAACATAAAAAGGCAATGGAAATACTCAAAGCCATTGCAGACCCATTGTAATTTCAGTCACAACAGACCATTAAGAACTAAAAGTATTCCCATAATAAAATTAAATCAAAATCCATTCAGTCTAAACAAAAGGCACAAGCATAGATTCTCCCATCACGCTACAAGCTTCACCTCTTAGCCCTAGCTAAGAGGTTTAGCTCATAAACATGATTAGGCTAATCTCTTAAAAAAATAAAATAAACAAAAGAATGAAAAAAAAACAAAAGAGAACAACTCTACTCTCTCTCCTCTGTGCTCCACGTCTCCACCCCATTGGATCTCCCCCTAACTCTCTCTCACGTCTTCTTTATATAAGTGATGCAGTCGGTGGACGGTGAAGGAAGCTGGAGTCGGCTGCAAAGGCTCCTGCAGAATCCGTTTACGCAGCAGGAAACGAAAGTTTCCTTCCGTGAAGAAAACTACGCAGTTGCGTAACTTGACAATGTCGCATTCCTCTCCTCCCTTGCTTTCTTTCCGAAGAGACAACGTCTCCTAGGACTTTTCTATGCGCCCTACAATTTTGGACGGATCGGATCATCGATCCGACAGTGATCACGAACGCACAGGGGCCCACAACGGCCGATTTTCGCGGACGCCTGCGAAACAGAGATCGTTCACTTGCGCTGACGATGCTGGTGGGGTCAACTTCGATGTATTTTGGAGAAATCCAAGCTGTCCATTGAAATCCTGGCGAAAAACCAATCGGGAATGGTCTGTTTTGGACTGATTTCGGTGTGGCTCACAGAATTTTCTCCCTACCGTCCATCCTGCGTTCGGACGGTTGAAATCCGATCCACTCTTTTTTTATGAAATTCAGTCACCTAAGAGTTGGTCTTTGTCGTCCTACAAAATGAATGGGCGGTACAGATCAACGTTATATGAAGCGAGTGGGGCCCACTACACAATCTCAACATCTGCAGAGGCGGGCGCTGTTTACGCAGCTGCGTCGGGTCAGCGCCTGCTGACCGGACTCTCCGGTCCGGTGTAGCTCGTGTGTGCGTGTAGTGAATGCACGCACACCCTCATGTGGGCTCCACTGTGACGTTCGAGAGAAATCCGTACCATCTATCCACTTTTCCATCTCATTTTAACCATAGGGACCAGGTTTGAAGCATGTCCAGATATCAGGTGGGCCCTAAATTGAAGATTAATGGGCTGATCTGTCGGTTGGCCCACTTCCCGAAGTATCCAATGGTTGAAAATTGATGTGCACGATTAATTTATGGTCCTCGGGCCATGTATGAAGATTCGAGCCAAACGGATGGTGAGAACCCTGTGATCTTGCATTCTGGACCAATTTCGGGCCACTTGAGCTTCAGTTTCTCGATTTTCGCAGATTTTCGGCGTGTAAATTCATTGATCTTGGTTCCTTGAAGTCCGTCCCTTGCTCTGGTGACTTTGGAGCGTCAAATCCACGCTTTTAATACTCTTTTTCGGTCAACACTCTTAATTACATCCTGCAACAAAAACACAATTAAAATATTTCATTAAGCAATGTCATGTTCGTAAAATTAGGGTAATAACTGGGGTCTGATATGCAATATTTGACCCTCAACACAACCCCCAACCAGCATTTTGCTAGCCCCGAGCAAAGTATGCGAATAATAAATTGAGAATTACAGGATAATTCCTATAAACTCGAGTGATTTTTTGAAAACTATCCAGATACCAGGATTCTAAGATTCGTGAATGTTGAACATTAATTTCTCCTGGACTCAAGCGCACGATAAACTTTATAATCAAGATCAAAGTATTAATCCATCAATTAGAAAAAATTCTAAACATTAAGTTCCATAGGCGTATAGTGTAAACCCGGCTTACCATCATTAAAATTCACTTCTCTATTTTAGGGTATCATTAGTAACCAACAAGAGAATATGATAACCAAGGCTTAAAGCAAAACTTGCCTCACAGATCATCTTTTTATTCTTCCAGCTTTTGATTTTTCCCTTAAGGGGGAGAGGAATCAAATCCTTACCCATAGGGAGCAAACCTATGGTGAAGACCGTACACCTAACCCTTTTCACATATTATCCATGGGGAATTAAACCTACACCTATAGGGAGCAAACCTATGGTGAAGATTAGTCACCCAATCCTTTCCACAGGTATCTTCTTTTTTTTTTTTCTCTTTTTTTTAAATTTTTTTTTTTTTTAAAGCTGGGTGTTTTCTTTTTCTTCATTGATCATGACGAGCACATTTTCCAAGCTGGTTCCTTACATGCTTAGTGATTACCAAGTTAACCCTTCCATATCAAACTGAAACTTTAATGTGGAAGCGAGATGTGACATGTGAAATCATGACTCAATCAATGTTTACAGCTTCTAATTATGGATTAACAATTCAAACTTAACTGTGAAATTTAACAGATACTGAATCCAAGAGTCATAGATTACCAACATCACCTATCTTGAAATTCTAAGTACCCTATATGACTGTCAAAATTACTTCGAATTCACAAGGAATGCCAGAAAAATTAAAAATTTTCACAATTTTTGCTCAAGACCAAGAAAATACTGATTAGGAAACCTAATCTCCCACCCCCAACCTAAAATCTACATTGTCCTCAATGTGAAAGGTATGAGCATGCTATGCACATGGGACAACGAAAGTAAATGAGAAGTGATGGGAAGATAGTACCTGGATGACGAATCGAGAAAGACTTTCCAACGATAATAACGTAAAAGCGGATCAGCACAAGAGAGAAAGCAAAATAAAAATAACAAAAATAAAATCCTACCTATACCAGTTTCGCAGGTGCTCTCAATTGCATTTAGCGTATACAACAAGCCTTTAAACCCCTAGGTTGCCCCTAGAGGATGAGTTGTAGTCTCGTGAGGGTTTGCAGCAATGTTACCCACAAACATTGAACTAACTAACTAGGAAAATGAAATGGAATGAAAAGTTGGGTTGCCTCCCAGGAGCGTTAAGTTTACTATCTATCCTAAAACAACATAAAAAAAAACTACCCTACTCCTAAGAAAACAGGGAAAAAACTACTCAGTCATACCACACAGTTCCTCTTCCGGCCAATATCTGGATAAATTTCTCAGTAGATTTCTCAACAGGATCATCCAAAAGCCCTTTTTGCAATAGGCTTTGATGCCCTGGAGCATGAATGGCCAGAGAGACTTATGTACCTTAGCAAAAATTCGTCGTTGATCTGCCTGAGGTATCCAAAGTATATATGATTCACCTGTGTCAGAAAAAGTCTCAAAGTTAGTATCCCATGGTGAATCAAAGACTACAGGTAGATAAAATTCAGAAATTTTTTTGAGAAGTAATGTAGTCTCAATGCATTCCGAAGTTCCAGGCTTCGGTTCAATTTTCAGCTCCTCTTCCTTTAGTGGTGAACATTCAGGGTCTGGGGAAGGAGGGGCTTCAGAGTGAGGGTTCTCTCGGTCAGTGATGACTACCGAGATGTTGTCTTGCAAGGCATCCGCTTTTTCTTTTGACACGAGATCGTTTGAATCTGCAAAGTGTGCTAAGCAATCATCCAAAAAGTTGGGAAGTTCAGCTAAACGTGACTTATTTTCCACGTTGGAGCTCGTGATGATCTGTCTAAGGAATCCATCATCCTTGAAAGTGGATGGAGGTACGCTCTCTTGCTCCAGTCCTGCATAGACAAATTGAAAATCAATAGGGGAAGCATCGATGTGGTCACTCTGTTCATTGAAACTACTCAATCGAGGCGTTGAATCGTAAAAATTTGACAGTTTAGATGGTGACCTCAACTGGGTGGTTTCAATTTCAGGAGTCATATTAAGTGGCTCGTCCATCTCCCGTATCATATCATCATTCAATTCAGGAGAGTGGTCTAAACATGCATCACAAGGGTTGGAAGGGTCAGTTGAAATTGGTTCATTCTCCACATTCAAATCAGTCATGTCAGACAGGCAGAGTAGATCATTATGGTTGACAACTTCCTGAACCTCTTGATCATTGGCAGGGGCTACACTTGAGATTGAATCCCAATACTCATCATCGTCAAGTTCCGTGCAGTGTGCACTTGGGATGGGATCACATTCCTCACATTCTATTCCTTGATTAGGTTGAGGTTCGAATAAACTAACCTCTACCTCATCAATGTAATCATGTGTATCATGTGAGTGAAGTGTGTCACTATCATTATATTTAAAAGACACCCACGTCTCTTGATCATTCCTTTGGATAGTCATCGAGATCGACTCATTGGGAAATTGAACCATGTGCTCATCAATACAATCTAACTCTTCATTCTCAATTGTACTATTTTCCATAGTCGCATCACGTGAACTCCACTGTTGTACATCTTTTACAAGTTCTTGAAATCGTTGGAGTGTGTTTTGTTGAATGAGCTCCAGATTTTGTATGGAGTTCTGAAGTGAATTCTCTTGGATCGTTCTTTGTTGGATTTCTGAGGTATAGGACCTAAGAGAATCATTATCATGACGCATTATTGATTCAACTTCCCAATTTTGATGGTTCCATTGATCATATGTATGAGGTTGTGTATGGAGAGTTGGATTCGGTTGAGGCTGAGGTGCATTAGCCTCAATTAACCTATCAAGGCGTGATTCAAGCTCTTCTATTAATTTTCTCATGTCCGCAGCAGAGTCTGTGTCACTTTGAGATGAATGCTCTTGGATCGATTTTGGTTGAATCTCAAAGGTAGGGGATCCAAGAGAATTATCACTATAACATGTTGTTGGTTCATCTTTCCGACATTGATGGTTCCATTGATTAGAGTTGTACGGATCATGTGTGGGAGAATCTGATGGTTAGTAATACATATTATTACTCATAATATAATCACGCATTGTTTTCTTTTTCTCGGATGAGTGATAATAATTCTCACTCCCATAGTTATGATAACCCCAACACTCACGTACTGTCTTGTTAATCCGTGGGGTGTAATTGTTCTCCTGCATATGATCGCGTAAGGATTTCTTAACCGATGAAGCGCTATACTCTGGTCGGTTCTCGATGATTGTTTCAGGAAAATTCTGAGACATAGGTTGATTTCTATCATAATTATTATCCCAATATAGATTATTCTTCTCAGCATACTGATGTTCCCACTTGTGCATATACATGATGAGTCCCCAACTCTGATTCTAATCCTAAGAAAATAGAAGAAAATGTCCTACAGCAGTATGGAAAGTAGGTAGAGGAGAAGTTAGAAGGAAGTTACCAAGTTAGAAATTCCTATGTTAAGATCTTGCAAAAGAAAACAAAAGAAATTAGTTCCTAAAAATAGATATTCTAAAGTCAGAAAATTCTAAGATGGAAATAGAAAGTTAGTTTCTAAAATGGGAAGAATTCCTAAAAATAGAAAATACAACCCTAATCCTAAAATAGAAAAAGTAGAGAAGTTAGGAAGGGATTACCAAATTAGAGGGTCTATGTCAAGTTCCTACAAAACAGGAAAACAGGTTAGTTTCTAGAAATCGGAAAAACTTAAACCTACAGTTAGTAAATTAAAAATTCTAATCTTAAACTAATCCCAAATCTAGTTAATCTCAGAAAAACGTAACCGTCAATCCCCAGCAACGGCGCCAAAAACTTGTTCACTCCCTAAGTATAGGGTTGTGATGTAGTAATAAAACTCGGTGAGACCGAGGTCGAATCCCAAGGGACTGAAACCTGTACGTAGTCTGAAACTAAGTAGAACTAGAACTAGACTAAGATGAGATCTAAATCAAATGAAATTTAGGGAATAATGGTGAAATAATTATCTAAAATTTGTATAAATCAGAGGTAGGAAACTAGGGATTCAGAGGATCTACTTGTAGAGATCAGGGAGATATTATGCCTGCTTCAAGAATTCAACTAGACTTAGAGTCCCATCTTCATCCAGTTAAGGGTGTAACCATGAAAATCAAACTGAACTTCCTTTGATATAGTTTTCAAGAGATGAAAGGTATATGAATTAGAATGGATTCCATCACCAAACCATGCCTAGGAGACAAAGTAAACAACAGAATTAAACTAATTACTAACCAATCAACAATGTATGAAGGTTAAGAAGGGTATCGACATCCAACCATGCCCAGGAGACGATGGTGAACAACAGGGCTTTCTGACGTCATAAACATAAAAAGGCAATGGAAATACTTAAAGCCATCGCAGACCCATTCTAATTTTAGTCACAACAGACCATTAAGAACTAAAAATATTCCCATAATAAAATTAAATCAAAATCCATTCAGTCTAAACAAAAGGCACAAGCATAGATTCTCCCATCACGCTACAAGCTTCACCTCTTAGCCCTAGCTAAGAGGTTTAGCCCATAAACATGATTAGGCTAATCTCCTAAAAAAATAAAATAAATAAAAGAAATAAAAAAAAAAACAAAAGAGAACAACTCTACTCTCTCTCCTCTGTGCTCCACGTCTCCACCCCATTGGATCTCCCCCTAACTCTCTCTCACGTCTTCTTTATATAAGTGATGCAGTCAGTGGACGGTGAAGGAAGTTGGAGTCGGCTGCAAAGGCTCCTGTAGAATCCGTTTATGCAGCAAGAAACGAAAGTTTCCTTCTGTGAAGAAAACTACGCAGTTGCGTAACTTGACAATGCCGCATTCCCCTCCTCCCTTACTTTCTTTCTGAAGAGACAACGTCTCCTAGGACTTTTCTGTACGCCCTACATGATGGACGGATCGGATCATCGATCCGACAGTGATCACGAACGCACAGGGGCCCACAACGGCCAGTTTTCGTGGACGCCTGCCAAACAGAGATCGTTCACTTGCGCTGATGATGCTGGTGGGGTCCACTTCGATGTATTTTGGAGAAATCCAAGCCGTCCATTGAAATCCTAGCGAAAAACCAATCGGGAATGGTCTGTTTTGGACTGATTTCGGTGTGGCTCACAGAATTTTCTCCCTACCATCCATCCTGCGTTCGGACGGTTGAAATCCGATCCACTCTTTTTTTACGAAATTCAGCCACCTAGGAGTTGGTCTTTACTGTCCTACAAAATGAATGAACAGTACAGATCAACGTTATATGAAGCGAGTGGCGCCCACTACACAATCTCAGCGTCCGCAGAGGTGGACGCTATTTACGCAGCTGCGTCGTGTCAACGCCTGCTGACAGGACTCTCCGGTCCGATGTGGCTCGTGTGTGCGTGTAGTGAATGCACGCACACCCTCATGTGGGCTCCACTGTGATGTTTGAGAGAAATTCGTACCATCTATCCGCTTTTCCGTCTCATTTTAACCATGGGGACCAGGTTTGAAGCATGTTCAGATATCTGGTGGGCCCCAAATTGAAGATTAATGGGCTGATCTGTTAGTTGGCCCACTTCCCGAAGTATCCAATGGTTGAAAATTGATGTGCACGGTTAATTTATGGTCCTTAGGCCATGTATGAAGATTCGAGCCAAACGGATGGTGAGAACCCTGTGATCTTGCATTCTGGACCAATTTCGGGTCACTTGAGCTTCAGTTTCTCGATTTTCGTAGATTTTTGGCATGTAAATTCATTGATCTTGGTTCCCCGAAGTCCGTCCCTTGCTCTGGTGACTTTGGAGCGTTAAATCCACGCTTTTAATACTCTTTTTCAGTTAACACTCCTAATTACATCCTGCAACAAAAACACGATTAAAATATTTCATTAAGCAATGTCATGTTCATAAAATTAGGACAATAACTGCGGTCTGATATGCATTATTTGACCCTCAACACTGTTGCTTCCATAAGTCATCCAGGTAATAATACTCAGCTGATGAATCCAAGATACTCCAACATTTATCTATCCAACCATTAGTAGATCAGCAGTTACTCCCCTATACAGAGTAAAAACAGAAAATATCAGATTCTGTCACGCCCCAAACTCGGTAACCGGACTCACAAGGAACCCGATGGCCAGTTCTGACCGCAACAGCCTCCGTAGTACCCCATTCTCGGCTCCTGAGGCAGGTTCCGATCCTGGGATCCTACAAGGAGGATTTTCATAACAGTATAATCATTACCAATATGAGCACACCCAAGATCACAGCAAGTACATCTGGAAGTAACAAAGGATACACATCACAAAATCCACTAAGAATTTGAACTTTTACAAGCTTACATCAGGTTTGAAAGGACATACATAAGATAATGGGAAAATAGAGAAAAGAGTCAGTAACACTGGAGTCCTCAAGCTCAACTCTACTCCACGCTCTGCTGCTACGACGCCTGCCTAGGATCTCCTGCACGCATCAATCGTGCATAAGCTTATAGAAAGCTTAGAGGGTGGTGAAGGTGTGTGACAATAGTGCTCAGAAGAAGATAGAGAATGCAGAAGGGAGTCATGATCGATACCAATACCACTAGCCTTACCAAGGCTATCATGAATGCAAGAAACTATACCAAGGCAGTACGATAATGCAGGAAGCCACGCCAAGGCTATATAATGCAATGAGTACTGTAATGGGATGAGTACTGTAATGCAATGAGTACTGTAATGCAATATGAGTACTATAATGCAATGAGTACTGGGCACCATGCCAAGGCGATGCAATATGAGGCTTACACAGCCGATGCAAATGCAATGCGAAGTAATGTTAGTTCTCATATCCAATCCACATATCAAGTACATTTCCATCATAAGGAAATCACCGGGGTCCATTACACTACTGGATGACTGCCGCTCTACAGACCCTGCACAGTCAAATGAGCGTAAGAGACCTCACTACCCGCCTGTGGACAACCAATCACCAGCAAGGCCTGACGGTAGCGGACCCATTCACGAGCTGGTCAGACTCAGCCTAGTAATGCCCCCTTACATCAGGCGAGTAAGGCCGCACCCCTATCCAACTGACTACATGACAGTGGGAGTCGTGGCCTAACGGTATAAGGCCCTCATGCGCTCATATATTCCACCCGGTCACAGCGCTGGAGCAGATCCTTGGTACCATAGAAGTTTTGGGAATTTCACCCATGGGCATCCTATGCACTCGGTATGCTCAAGTAACATTTCCGGTGTCCAAACATGGCCATCCACGATATATCTGTGGAGGCTACAACCCTGATGAAGCAAGGGCGATAATGCTCATATGTTATGCAATGTCAGATGCATGAATCACACAATCAACTATGCATCAATTCCAAGCATCCAACGTGCTCAAGAGGGAATACTACGTCCCTCGGGAATGCAACATGGAATGCCCAATGACACAATCATAATCACACACATAGTGTCATCCAAGCATACAATGATGCACATGGGCCATGAAGATGGGTCTAGACGCATTATGCGGCGATATACAAAGTAGTACACTCCTCCTATCCAAGAAGGGACCAAGACTAGGTATTTAGACAATATCCACAAGGAATCCCACCTCTAGTGGGGGCCCATTTACCTGGGGTAGCCCACAAGACTAAGCATACAACTACATGTCTAAGTAACACAGAAGTGAGTCTAGCAAGAGTTTAAGATGAGCATCTAATGACATTTAGATACAAACGGGCCTATAGGGGTCCATAATAGGGACATTTAACCACCATTCCCTAAGAGGCATCTCAACCACGAACTATATGGATACAAGGCCCAAGGCCCTACATTCAAGATAAGAACACAGGTAACCACATACATATATTCATCATAATAGGCTATAAAAAGATATAATACCACTTTTAACAACATGGGCCCCAAGAGAGAAATTAAGGCCCAAGGCTCAATTCCCAATGACCATAGAATCCATGCATTAAGTTAGACTTGGTGGGCAGCCCGCATACACAATATACGGCCCAAAATAAGTTTAAGTTTGGATGATGAAATGGGCCCAACTACATTAGCCCAAGAACTAGCAATTTAGGTAGGCAACCAAGATCCCAATACTATCCTTATCTTAGCCCACAAGTCCATCAAAATGGTGGAAGCTGGCCCAATATATGGTTGGGCCAAGCTGGGATGTCCCAACCCACTTTAGGCTCATGGGATGCCCCAAAAATCTGATCTAAGATGGGGTCATCATGTGATCACTAAAGGTGGCCCAAAAGAATGCACTGATTAAGCCCAAAGATTATAAGAAAACACAAGCATGCAATACGTACACAAGTTCTCAATATGGTGGGTCCCATGTCAAATAAAGTTTCAACCATAACAATGTACATTTGAGTCCCCTTGATAAACGTTCTGCCCACTCAGCTTCTTGGGCCTGCTAAAGCCCAGAAATTAGTCAAATAAGTGAGAATGATCTCATGAAGGCCAACAATATTCACAGGGGGCCCCACCAAATGGAGGGTGTGTATACATCAAGAAAAGATCAAGTGGGCCTGCTACTGGAATGTGAATCAGCAGCAACCCAAGGTAGAGAGTGCTTCCATAATCGGGCGATCCAAGGCTTGAACGGCCTGGACCAATCATGCGTTAAGATAGGTTCCACATACATACACATTGAGCCTTAAACAAATGACCTAGGGTCTATGGTGGGCCTTTAACCATCCACAGAGAAACCTATGGGCCTACCTTAAGATCACCCAGGAGGACATCCAACCTCAACTAGTTTCCAAGAGGTAGTCCGCCACTACTCATATAATGTAAGGCCTAAAGCCCAAGCAATGCATGGCCTAATGGGCCATACACCAAGCCCAACTCATAGGCCATATAGTGGGCCCTCAAGTAAGGTTTGGGCCCAACCACAAAGGTCATAATTCCACATAGTGTGGTGAGCTTCATGGGCAGCCCAGTATTTTTAACATTTAATGGGCAAGTTTCACATTTAACACAACTGAGTTGGGCCTCACTTTTGGCCAAGTACAGGGTCAATTTAGTGGGCAGCCAAGGGCCCAACTTCTTGTGTATTATTGCCCCTAAGCCCATAACAATAGATAGGAGACTATAGGCCTGAGATCAATGGGCCTATCCAAAAGAACTGAGTCCACAAGGCCAACTTGCTAACCAACATGCATATACTATATCACATAATGGGCCCTAAAGAAATGACCCAAAATAAAGTCATCCAATTCATACATTATGGTGGACTTGAGGGCAGCCCATAAGTCCAAGAATACACATGGGCAAGGCCTATACTGATCACAGTGTGGGCCTTGCACACACCAGCCCAAAGACTTAGCAAGGCCCTCCACAATATACATTTACGTGGGCCTTGCAAGTCAGCCCACAATTAAGCATTTTATGAGCGCATCAAGGCTAATAAATACACATGATCAGCTTGTAGACGGTTCATTAGGCCCATGAATCAATAAGGTCAGCCCTTGCACAATCTTGGGCTCAAGGGATAGGTTTCTAGCCCATTGGGCCTATAAAGCTATCAAAAATTCTGGTTAAAGCTAGCCCACAAATCACCACAAAGGTGGGCCTCAAGAGGCACTAATTAAGCCCAAAATGTCTAAGGAGAGCAAAGAGTATGTGCAACACTCCCTTAAATCTGATGGGCCGCCACGGCTCCAAAAGATCAACTATGCACAAATTTGGGCCCCTTGTTGGAATTTCAGCCCACCCACTTCCTGAGCCTGCTGGAGTCCAGAAATTTATTTAATTTAAATGGGTTACTGACCCATGGTGACCCACACATATCACAGTGGGTCCCACCAGATAAGAAGGGCGATATACAAAACTTACTTCAAGTGGGCCATGCCGTTAGAATGCAGGCCCAGCAGCCCAAGGTAGAGGCATTCCTTGGTGGTTAGTCATATGGGCCTGGGTATTTGGCCCAAAACTGACCCAATTTACAGGTCATACCACGGTCAGTGCAGGGGCCTGATGGCCTTGAAAATTTGCAGGATGGTCCTTCTATAGGTGGACCACAACCCCACAAAATTTTAGAATTTTTGGACATCCAGAAATATTTTAATTAATTTGAATGAAACAAGCTGTCCAGAAAATCGGACTGGCCTGGACGCCACAATGTGGTGGGCCAGTCCGGGCCTTGTCACGGTGTACACAGGGGTCCATTGGCCCTAAAATTTTGTAGGTGGGTCTCACTATAAGTGGACCACCTTCCTATAAATTTTCATAATTTTTGGATACTCATAAATATTTTAATTAATTTAAAGAATACAATCTGTCCAGGGTGAAATATTGCTGGAATATAACTGTCCTGAATTTTGGCCATCAAATGGGTGGGTTCTGGGCCTCCAAAATTCTTGAAATTTGGACCCAAGGTCCCTCATCAAGCCTAAAACAAGGTGAGACCCAGAAATATGGCCCACCTTATGAAAAAATATTTAAAAAAAATTTATTTTTATGGAACTATGCTGTTGGACTGCATAGCAGAAATTTCTGACAGCCCACTATATTGGCCCACCCTTTTGGATGCTCAAATGGGGTCCATTAGCCCTAAACTTTTGTAGGTAGGTCCTACCATGGGTGGGACACCTCTCTGCAAAATTTTAGAACTTTTGGGATAGTAAAAGTATTTTATTTAACTCCTACAATTTATGGACAACAAGGTATTTCTGAAACAATGCTACTGCTGAAACAATGCTGCTGCCCCTGATTTGTGCACCCCATTAAAGCGGGCCTAGGTCTGCCAAATTTTAAGAAAATGTAGGACAAACATCCCTACACAAGTATACAATAAGGTGGGGTCCACAAAGGTAGCCCACCATTTTAGAAACAGCCTGATAATTATGTTTGTACAACAAGTAGGGTTGCTAGACAGTCCAGAAAATCTGGACTATCCACCCTCCTTGGCCCACTCTTTTGGGTGATCAAATAGGGACGGATGAAGGTGAAATTTAACATACTTCTAGGTGGGGTCCACACCTCCAGAAATAATCAAATATTGGAGGTAAAATATCCTCTAAATCAGTCCATAATCTGTGCCAAAAATAACCCAAAAACAGTCCAGAATTTTTCTGGACAGCAAGGTATGTCTGAAAATAACTGAACATAACCACTGATTAAATGGAGAAATACCCCACAAAATTTGTGTTAAGATCTACCTTAGTGGGCCCCACAAACATCCAGGCCATACCCCCTTCATGAAACCCATTGCATGTGTCCAAAATGGAGCAAATAGAGTGTCAACATCCAAGGAATGGACAACCATAGATGTCCACTTTGCTTGGACGGTCTGGATATTCCGGGGCCACTAAGTGGGCCACACCCATCAGGAAATCAAGAATAAAATAATGGAAAATAAAAATAATCCAGCCATAAGAGAGGAAAATGACATGCATCAAAAGAAAATGCCATGATGGGGTCCATGGAGAATGGCCCCATCCATGGATCATGCATGCAAGGAAAAAGGGCCATTGGCCTCAACCATGGAGACATGAGGGACCTCCATCACCACTTGATGGGTCCCACAAGCTCCTAAGAAAGAAATGAAGAAGGATCTAAGAGCAACGCCTAATCAACCTTGAAACTTACATCACCATCATCTAGAGGCTCCAAGCAACATGGATCAATGGATAAGATCAAGTGAGAAGGGGTAGATGAGGAGGTATTTTAGGGAGAAGGGGCTGGAATGGAGGGAAGATGGGCTGGAGAAATGGAGGAAATTGCTAGGGAAGGAAGAAGAGAAGAGAGAGAGAAATGAGAGGGAAAAAGAGAGAGAGAGACTTTTAAGACTTGTAATGATGACTCTCTCTCTCCTAGGCAATGATGGTGGCCTATGGTGATATTAACAAGGCTTAGGGTAATAGCCTTTCTAGAAATCTCAGCCTAAGGTGAAATGATGGCATGGGAAAACGTGTAACCCATTGTGGGGTCCACCAATCATGCAATCAATGGCTCATATCGATCAATGCTCATAACTTGAGATGTACATATCGGATTAACGCACGGGATGCGGCGATGGAATCGCAGCGACGAGGCGGACACAATGGCATAGGTCTCGGGTCAATCTGAGTCGGGTCTACGTGACTGAACTCAAGGATGACGCAAACACTACCCGATAGTCGTGGGTCACCGAAATTTGACTAGTAGAACCGCTATACCAAAATGAATAAGATGCATACTCATACACGCACATGCACACATGCGAACTCAGGTCGGGTCTCACAGATTCTCACCCTGCAGAAAAAGAAAATAAAATATCAGATTCTTGCCCTGCACAAAAAGATGAGACACTAAACTAAGAGATGATTGTCTATAAAGATGGATTGGATCCAGGGACTCTCACTTCTTGCCAAGGAACTGCCCCATATGAGCTTCCCATTGGCCGCATTTGTGCAGTTAAATAATGATGGAAATCTAGACAAAAAGAATATTCACTGGTACTAAAGAAAGCATCAAATAACATATTCACTGTAAGCAGAAAAATATTACTAAAATATAATGCAACATAAGAATTACCTACATAATAACGACTCTTAAACATAAGGACTAAAAAACATAATAAACTTCCAGTTATTTGCTGGCACCAATTAAGTGTCTGCATTGAAACCAAAGGTACTTCATGGGATTTTAAAATTTTAAAGATGATATACAACAACCCATTTGGTGAAGCAAGGACTCATCTTCAAAGAAAATTCCCCATGAAAACATGCACATGAAACACAAAGCTTTTTTATTTTTTCAAGTTAACAGCATACACGCACACAAACATGCAAGGCAACCATATCTCACCTGAACATGAGATTGTGAGTATCCACCATTGATGCTGACTTTGCTTTGCTAAACACTCCCTGCAACGAAAAAATATATATAATAAAATGACTTAGTGAAGAGAAAATGGATACAAACTTTAGTTGGTCCACAAAAGATCATATTGGGGTGGTCTACCTGATGCACAACGTGGAAAAGCTCCAAGGTCAATGAGAGCACTGGTCTTTTGCCACCCGCATCCTATAGCAGTACCGAAATGCTTCCTATACATCACGGTCCAGGAAAGCTTTGACGGCTTCAGCTGGTGCATTTTGAATTTGCAAACAACAGTTAAGGTATATCCCAAATTAGAAAAGGTGACAACAAAAGTGAGATACAGGCATTTGAATTAAAGATATAGAATACAAGCTACCATATTGTGATATGCTAGATTTTGAAAGGTACTGTTTGCAAGCAAGTACAATCCAATACAAAATGCACATTAATATACTCAAAATCTATGCATGTATTTTATTTTTTTTGTTGGTACAAAAAAAAATCAGAAAACCCAAAGCCAATTTACCTTTGCCTGATCCAAATAGAGAAACCAAACATGTCATTTGGCGCAAAGTTCTTCCTAGGATGATACTTGAAAAGAATCCATAATGACAAAAAAAAAAAAACATACAACATCCACATGTTTTATTAGCCAGGCATGCCTTGTCACGCCCTAACTCGAAAACTGGGCTCACAAAATTCTCGATTCCCAAATCTGGTGCCGACAGCCTCCGTAGTACCCCATTCTTGGCTTCCAACGTTCATACGCCAAATTTCAATCCTGGGATCCTACAAGGAGGATTTTCAACTTGAATTTGTCTCATTAGAAGCATAACCACAAGTATGCCCAAATCATAAGAACAACATCATCATTACTTATCCACTAATATATTCATTTAAGTACAATGCTGAAAGGGAAATACATGTGTAACATCCCGAAATTTTGGCAATCTGGAATAAGACGTCCTTAGGCAATGGGTCGATCCTAACACCTTATTAACTTGTCAGAACTGAATCCCACAGTCTAAAATCGCTCCTTAACCCATTTCCTTCACAAATCCCACCCTTCATCACCTTGTTCTTTAAAATTTTTAAGTACTTTCACATTAGACACTATCTTAAAGTTTAGGTGATAAAGAACAATACTTAAACTAAACATTGCTACAAATGACTAAGTACCACCTCAGACCGAAATCACCCAGGACTAAATCCGTTAGAAATTAGGCGAGAATTAGCTAGTGTTAAACTAGAGTGCCTGTGAAATTAGCACCAATCACTTTAAATACGATCTGCAAGACCCAAAACTTGTAAAATCATTGACGCTAGGTTACCCTAAAATCTAGAATCAATCTCATTACCTGGCTGCTCTCGGGAGCATCTCGAAACTCCGTATCAGATCTGGACCGCACATCGGAAGTCCGATTAAAACGAAGTTAAGGAATTAGGACCGCCTTGCTGGGCTTGACAACCATCTCGGAAATCAACGCCAGATAGTGTCCCAGTGCAATTCGCTTGAGCTCGGAGCGGGGAGTGTGAGAAATGTGAAAATAATTCTAAATTAAATTCAAAATAAAGAAATCTGGCACCTCTCGCTTGTGGATTACCAAAATCAGGCCAAATTACACCATCAAACCAGGGATATTTCTCCAAACATATTCATGTACTCGGAATCTCCGATCGTGATCCACTGACCGTTGAACTAAAACTGGTCCGCCATTTGCGATCTGGTATCTCGACTGAAATGAAAACTTAACTAAACGTAGATCCAGTGTTAGTGAGTTTAAGTCCGACCGTTGGCTCAAGGGGGCCTACCAGAAGTGCTCCGTTGAGTTGAAACAGGTCCGCTTTGGTTATAACCTAAGTGTATCTTGACCTGAAGTATATTTCGGTGAGTTTTTAGGCTATATAAGGACCTTAAAACCCTCTCTCTCACAACCATACGAATTTGAGAGAAACCTTAGAGAGAGAAGAGATAAAAAAGAGAGAAAGAGTGAGAGAAGTGGGAGAATCTCCTAACTACTATTCCCGGCCACTACATAAGCTGCACCACCCCATTCTCATCGCTTTTCCGGCGATTCTGACTTCGTTTCTAGGTAAGAAACCCTAACCCTAATCTATTTTGGGGTTTTGATAGTTGTAGGTTATGAAATAGCTAACCTATTTCTTTCTATAAGTCGCCAAACTGCCGTATACTAAAGCTTAACAAACCTATCGACTTCATTACGATTTTACGACAAAAGGTGCAGACTTTAGATGTATAGGTTATGGTTTTCAACTCTTTCAATGTCAGATAATGATAGATTCATGATCTGCATGCAATTGAACATGTA
>JAJHSJ010000013.1:43870689-43947964 GCA_021015155.1 Magnolia officinalis
AAATACATAATAAAATGGGTCCCATCACAAGTGGGCCTTCTAATAGAAAATCAACGGTGGATCACCCACCTATTGGCCTCCTTCTTAGTCTTATGGAATGCCGAATTCCTTGGCTTCAATCTTGATGGAAGATGATGAAAAATGAAGGGTGGAGATGGGAGGTGAGGAGGTAGGAAATGGGCCACACTATAGCTTCTCCGTGAAAGCTTGGGAAGCTTGAACGTTGGTGGTTGGGGTTGCTTGGAGAATGAGAAGGTATGAGAAAGAGAGGGGTGATGGGAGAGAAGTGATGGGAGAGAGGGATGGTGAGTGATGAATGGGTGTACTTGGTTGTAAGAGAGAGAGTTGACTTTGGGGAGGGTGGTTGTACTTGGGGAAGAGTATTGTACTTGACATTTGATTGATGGATTGATGTGATGTGTCGTAGAGATTCCCTCGGTATTTGCAATGCGAGGTATTTTTCTTGAACTGAACGCGGGCCCACATCTTCTTGCCTGGGTATCGCCTTGACGCGCGAGACGCGGCGTCGGAACCGCGGCGACGACGCGGTCGCAAGAATACAAGTTTCGAGTCGAGCTGACTCCGATTTACAGGACTCGGATTAGGATTGCGCGTAAACATCGGGTACAGGTCGAGGGTTGTCGAAATTCGACCGGGAGGACCGCGGAAGCCTATGGAACGGTACGGTCTAGGATACGGGCCTCACATGCCTGCTCCACAAATGCATCAACATATTTTCATGGCGACAGTTCACATACAAGATTAATGTAAAGAGGTCATATCTAGAGGTTGTATCCCCTTTGAGAAGGATGGGTATCAGATGTTGTTACCCCTCACACTCAGGTGATCAAAAGTCACTGGATTTTTAACTTACATCACTAGCTTCACCATCTTTAAATGCATGTTCATGTAACAACCTAAATGAAAATCACATTACGAATTATTATTTTGGATTATTGATTACTAATTTTTAAATAAAAAATGAGTGAAACAAAGACATGGGTCTAAAGAAACTTAAGAAAAGGTAATTCAATTACCTTAAAAACATCCATCTATCCAGAGCCTTCTACTCACATAAATAAAAATCATGTCCAAAAGAAATTGATTTACCCATTACAAAGAGATTCATAAGCTCAATTTTTATTCCAAAGGCCTTCAAAATTCAAGCACATGCCTGAATCTCAAGACCCGACAACTTCAGGCCAGAGGCACCAACTGAAAATGAATCAACCAGGAAATTGAAACAATTCAGCTCTCACTTGAGCCTTCTTAAATGAAACCAAAGACAGGTATTGAGCAGGCCCCAAAACATGGCCCATTGCTAGCCTGTATGAAGCTTCGGAAGCGGGATGAATCTCTATCCAAAGACGAAAACTTGCCAATGAATTATATATATATATATATATATATATATATATATATATATATATATATATATATATATATATATATATATATATATACACCCAACTATGTACTGATGCAATAAGATTAAACAGAGATGAACCAATATTTCACATGGAAAAAATAGCAAAGACTACCCAAAATGTACCAATGAAAGCTCATATAGTGAGACCCTGAATGGAAAGGAGATGCTTAAAGTGCTCACAGAGTGTGGAAGATCACAATACTTTAAAATTTGGACCCTTTTCAGTGTCAATGGACTGTTTTTGCATTTTTTAATCTTAACCATCTATTTGTACTTCTTCCAAGAAATGCTTAATTTGCAAAACTAATTAACCCATTTAGGCTATTCCATGTTCTGACGAACAAAAAAGAATGCAGGTTAAACAAACTAAGAGCCAAATACATATTATCTAATCCCCTTAAAATCTTAAATAGTACAGGTATCTGAAGCAGATGGTTTCACACCCAAACTCACAAGTATCTGATGCAGATGGATTTGTAGCCACAGTGGCGTGTTTGGATTCTCAATTATATTGTATTAAGATAAATAAAGAGTGAATTTCCCAACTGGCCATGTCACCATTCTAATTCATAGTAATGGTGGAAGCCCAAGTTGCAATTCCATGCAATTCGAGTTGTGTTCCAAATAATTTTAAAGGTCATAGCAGCAGATATGGGGCCCAATTCCACATTGTTCAGTTCCTTCTTTATCAGCTTGATTTATTGCAATGCAGTTATATATATATATATATATATATATATATATATATATATATATATATATATATATATATATATATAAACCATTTCTCAGACAGTTAAGTTTACAATGTTATGATAGTAGTAAATGCACATCGTTATGTAAGGTTATATGATGATCAAACAATGGGTGGGCCATAACTATCAAATCTTATTGATGTTAAGTGAGACCATTAACAAAGTGGGATGTATTATCTGCGAACACGGGCTGCGGCAGATGCAATAAAATTCAATGTGGATAATTCTGTTCTTAAGGAAAAGGCTAAGGCAATGGATGATGATCTTGAAGCCAAAAGGGCCCTGGTGGTTTGCTCCTTGGAAAATCGAGAAGAATGTATGGCCTGTGGAAGTTAAATAATATTTCTCTAAGTAATATTTGTAATATTGTCTATTATGAATCAATCTTTATGTTGAGGTTGATGGCAGTAATTGTGAAAAGTCCGTTAGGGTGGCAAGCGGGTTTGGTTGAATAGTTAATGCGAAAGATCTTCCAGAGGATTTGTACAAATGAGCCCTGTTTGTAGTGTGGGCAGATTTGGTTGATCAAATGTGAAGGCCAACCTGCCTCGATTTATCATAACTTTCTTGAAAATTTATTTCAATATTATAGCACTATAACAAGTATTGCTCTTTTATGCAAAAAAAAAAAAAAAAAACAATACATTTTTTTTAAAGTAATAAAAAAGAGGGATGAAAAGGAAAAACAGAGACAAACTTAGATCCAGAAAACATCATGTTCCATGATTATATTTCCTAGCTAAAAAATCAAGGATCTTTCACTCCTTAAAAGCCTTATTGTAGACTTTCCACGCCTGAGGAGCAGAACAACCTAATTTTCAGGGTAGAATCGTGGGCCGTGGAATACTGTCACGACCCAGACTCGGTAACCAGACTCACAAGGAATCCGATGACCGGTTCTGACCGCAACAGCCTCCATAGTACCCCATTCTCGGCTCCTGAGGCAGGTTCCGATCCTGGGATCCTACAAGGATGATTTCCATAGTAGTATAATTATTTTTGATACGAGCATACCCAATATCACAGCCGGTACATCTGAGAATGACAAAGGGCACACATCAGAAAATCCACTAAGAATTTGAACTTTACAAGCTTACATCAGGTCCGAAAGGACATACATAAGATGATAGGAGATGGAAAGGAAAATCAGCAACACTGGGTCCTCAAACTCAGCTCTAATCCAAGCTCTATTGCTACGACGCCTGTCTAGGATCACTTGCACACATCAATCATGCATAAGCTTATAGAACCTTAGAGGGTGGTGAAAGTGTGTGACAATGGTGCACAGAAGAATAGCAGGAGGTATAGGAAGGAAAATATGCTCAATGACAATATCGCTAGCTTTATCAAGGCTTACCATGAATACCATGCAATGAGTACTGGGCGCCTTACCAAGGCGACGCATAAAGGGGCTTATACAACCAAATATAAATGTGATGCAAAGTAATGTCAGTGCTCATATTCAATCCACATGTCAAATACATTTCCAGCCATAAGAAAATCACCGGAGTCCATTAAACTATTGAATGACTGTCGCTCTACAAACCTGCATAGTCAAACGAGCGTAAGAGACCTCACTACATGCCTGTGGATAGTCAATCACCAACAAGGCCTGACGGTAGCAGACCCATTTCACGAGCTAATCAGACTCAGCCAAGTAATGCCCTCCCTCACAGGCGGATAAGGCCACATCCCCATCCAACCAACTACACGACAGTGGGAGTCACGACCTACAGGTGTAAGGCCCTTGTGCACTCATATTTCCACCCGGTCATGGTGTTGGAGCGGATCCTTGGTACCATGGAAGTTTTGGAAATTTCACCCATGGGCATCCTATGCACTCGGTATGCTCAAGTAATATTTTTGGTGTCCACACATACGGACATCCACGAACGTCCCTCTAGAGGCAAGGTCCTGGTGAAGCAAGGGCGGTATCATCATGAAATGCGATGTCAATGCATAAGTCACACATACAGATAATGCACCAGCTTCATGCACTCATTGTGCACGAGGGGAGAATCTACATTCCTCAATGACCACCATACAATGCAATCAATTCATACAGATGATGTATATGGGTTATAATGATGTAGGTGCGCTACCTGTAGAATATGTAATCCTCCGTCCTAAGGAAGGACAAGGTCTAGGTACATAGACAGGTACTCTAAGGAGAAGCGAGGTCCTCTAGTGGGGACCCAATACTTTGGGATAACCCACAAGCTAGGAGAATCATAAAGCCTCAAGAAGGAGACGGGCCTAACAAGGTCCAAGGTGGGCCTACAACCACCTATAAAGGCCTTATGGGCCTACCTTAGGGCCACCATGGAGGACATCCAACCTCACCTGGGTCCTAAAAGGTAGCCCGCTATGTATATAAAATAAGGTCTAAGGCCCAAGCAATCCGTGGCCTGATGGGCTATACATGAGCCTAACTCATAGACAGTATGGTGGGCGCTCAAGCAAGGTTTGGGCCTAACCATCATAAGTCCACATATTGTGGTGGGCCTCATGGGCATCCCAATAATTCATTCACATGAGCTATTTTGTACTTAACACAAGCGAGTTGGGCCTCACATCCTAGTCCAAGTATAGGGTCAAGTTAGTGGGCAACCAAAAGGCCCAACTACTTGCGTACTGTAGCCCTTAAACCCATCACAATAAGTAAAAGAGTATAAGCCCAAAGGTCAATGGGGCCTACTAAAAGGATCTAATCCACAAGGCCTAAGGAACTAGTTAACCAATCACACGCAACATCCCAATAAAACTAAACTTGGGTGGGCCTCAGCTGGGCCCTAATCACACCCCAAAATGCTGTAGAGAAAGGGTATGATAACTGATCTAAGTCCTCCTCACATCTGGTGGGCCATGCTGCCCCAAATCATTTTTGGGTGGCAACATTGGGCCCATTGCCAAATTTTCAGCCCACCTAAATATCTGGGTTGGTTGGAGTCCAACAATAAAAGTATTTCTTAGTATATTTAATCTCTGATGGCCCACACATCACTGTGGGCCCCACCAATGAGAGAGGATATGCAACACATATATTAAGTGGGCCAGGCCATTAGAATGCAGGCCCAACAATAGCCTAAGGCAGAGATATCCCATGTGTAGGCAGCTCTGTGGGCCTGTGGTATCTGGCCCAAAAATCCACCCAATGGGCCCTAATTGAATACTAAAAAAAGGGAGGATGATCAATCCCCTATGGACCCCACATGGATGGATGGTGGGATATACAACACATCAAGGCAGGCCCACGAAGCATGCTGGACGGCCAGCCCAGGCCGGACGCCCCACCCTGGGCGTCCCTGCCTGGCGGGCCATTCCTGGCCGCACCATGGTCAGTTCAAATGTCTGTTGGATCTGAAATTTTGTAGCGAGAAACTTCCATGGGTGGGCCACACCTCCATAACATTTAGTGATTTTTAGATAATTAGGAGTGTTTTAATTGATTTAAAGAAAACAGTCTGTCTAGAAAATCGGACTGACCTGGATGTCCGAACGTGGTGGGCCTGTTCAGCCCTTGCCACGGTGTGCACAGGGGTCCATTGGCCCCAAAAATTTGTTGGTGGGTCCTAACATGAGTGAGTCACTTGTCTACAAATTTTCAATATTTTTGGACAACTAAAAGTATTTTAATTCATTATAAGAAAACAATCTATCCTGAGATTCTGCCTGATCTGGACACCACAATATAGTGGGCCGATTAAGCTATTGCCATGGTGTGTACAGGTGTCCATTGGCCTTGAAATTTTGTAGGTGTATCCTACTATAGATGAGACATCCCCTTTCAAAATTTAAAATTTTTTGAATTGGTAGAAGTATTTTATTTAATTGATACAAATTCTGGATAGCAATGTTTTCAAAAAAAAAATTAAAAAAAAAATCTGCTATTGCACAATGTTTTGTCCTCATGATTGACACCTCATGGGGTGGACGTAGGTCTCACAAATCACTGAGAAATTAGGTGATTTTGGTACTCCTATATATGGACAGCAGGTGGGGTCCACTGGAGCGACCCACTTTTCCAAATTCAAGGTACAATAGACTCCTCTCCAACATGCAACATTGTTGGACTGTCCAGAAATTTCTGGATGTCTAGCCCACTTTGGCCCATCCCATAGGTGTCAATCAAGGGTTAAATGATGTGGTGCCCATCCTACATCAAGCTGGGGTCCATGCCTCAGAAAAACCCCTAAGAACTCAGGAATAAAAAGCCCCACAAATGGGCCTAAAACAGTGCCCAAAAACCATGCAACAAATGAGCCTGAAATTTGGACAGCAGCATATACTGTCCATTTTCAGCCTGTGAAAAAATAATTAGATGGATAAATAGTCAGATACATCAAGTGGGGTCCACCTAGATGGACCACAAAAATTTCAGACCCAAATCCATCTAAGAATCTCTGAGAAATCATGCATTATGGGGCCATCCAACCCATGCATCATACATGCATATGGACATCCAGCCTAGTGGGCCTGGGCGTCCCAAAATCTGATAGGTCTGGGACTTTTTTTATATCACATCAGTGGGTGACAAACATCAGGAGAAAAATACATATAAGGAAGAGAGAGAGAACGAGAGATATCAATGGCCATGTAGGATTCCGACACTATGAATCCTCTACCATTACAATCACACCTACATCATACATGAATCATGCATGCATGTGATCTATACAAATCCAAGAAAGTCCGAGGTGGGGATACCATCCCCACCATGCACCTCTGGTCTAAATGACCCAAATAATCTAGATTTAAAGAGAAAATCCATCATGGTGGGTCCATGGAGAATGACCCACCATGGAAACGTACATGCATGTAGCAGGCCTTGGTCTCACTTCATGCAGCTATGTATGACCTCCACCATTGATTGGTAGGTCCTACATACTCCCAAGTGTGTAGAAAAGAACATGCAAGAAGAAGAAAGAAGGAAAGAGAACTTTAATGCATCACCCACCATAATAGATCTTCAAGATTTTCCTATCTCCAAGCTCCTTAAGCTCCAAGGGTTATAGATCTATGGTTGAGATCACTTTTTAAGGGTTAGATTGGGAGGTTTTTGAGAGAAAATGGGCTGGAGTTTCTGGAATATGGAGGAGAGGTGGAATGAGAGAAATGAGAGGGGAGAGAGAGAGAGAGAGAGAGAGAGAGAGAGAGAGAGAGAGAGAGAGAGAGAGAGAGGAAGGGTTGCATGAGAGTCATCATTGCTCTCCCTCCTTGGTTAGAGAAAGCAATCATAACCTATGGTTAAAATAACAAAGTTGCTAGGCTTAGACTAGGCTTGGTGGTGTTTAGAGTGGGTGGTGTTCAATCCATGCAATTGTGTAGTGTGTGTGTGGTGTGCATGAGAAATCATGCCTTAGAAATGGCCCATGTACAAAAGTGGGCCTTAAGATGAAATGTTCATAACTTTTGATCCGTAGGTCGGATGGACGCACAAGACACGTCTTTGGAACCACAACGACAATACGATCGAGATGAAATAGGTATAGGGTCGATACGAGTCAGGTCTACGTGACTGGACTCAAGGATGACTACAAACACAATCCTAGGGTCGCTGGTCGCCAGAATTTGACCGATTGGACCGCTGAACCAAAATGGACGGAATGTATAGTCACACACACGCATGCACACATGGAAAATAGGGTCGTATCTCACAATCCTCTACACCAACAAAGAAATTTCATCCTCAAAATTGACAAAATCAAAACAATAAAATGCATAAACATCATCATATATATACCTCAATCATCAAACACAAGAGAAGACAATGAAAGCGATATAAGCAATCAATCATCAAATAAATGGGGATAATGCTCTCTAATCTCGGCCTCACATTCTCAAGATGCCTCAGCCTCCAAATGATGACCCCATTGCACGTTCACCTTCACAAGGAACCCAATATCCGGTTCTAGCCGCAACAACCTCCGTAGTGCCCCATTCTCGGCTGCTAAAGCAGATTCCGATCTTAGGATCCTACAAGGAGGATTTTCATGACTGTACAATCATTACCAATACGAGCATACCCAAGATCACAGCAAGTACATCTGAGAATAACAAAGGGCACACATCACAAAATCCACTATGAATTTGAACTTTACAAGCTTACATCAGGTCCGAAAGGACATACATAAGATGATAGGACAAGGAAAGGAAAATCAGCAACACTGGGTCCTCAAACTCAGCTCAATTCCAAGCTCTACTGCTACGACGTCTGTCTATGATCACCTGCATGCATCAATCGTGCATAAGCTTATAAAAGCTTAGAGGGTGGTGAAAGTGTGTGATAATGGTGCATAGAAGAATAGCAGGAGGCATAAGAAGGGAAATATGCTCAATGACAATATCACTAGCCTTACCAAGGCTTACCATAAATAACATGCAATGAGTACTGGGCGCCTTACCAAGGCAACGCATAAAGGGGCTTATACAGCCAAAAGCAAATGCAATGCAAAGTAATGTCAGTGCTCATATCCAATCCACATGTCAAATACATTTCCAGTCATAAGGAATTCACCGGGGTCTATTACACTATTGAATGACTGTCGCACTACAGACCCGCATAGTCAAACGAGCATAAGAGACCTCACTACCTGCCTATGGAGAGTCAATCACCAACAAGGCCTGACGGTAGTGGACCCATTTCATGAGCTAGTCAGACTCAGCCTAGTAATGCCCTCCCTCACAGGTGGGTAAGGCCATATGCCCATCCAACCAACTACACGACAGTGGGAGTCGCGGCTTACAGGTGTAAGCCCCTCGTGCGCGGCGTTAGAGCAGATCCTTGGTACCATGGAAGTTTTGAGAATTTCACCCATAGGCATTGTAACATCCCAGATTTTCCCCAACCTGGAATTAGACGTCCTTAGGCAATGGGTTGCTCCTAACACCTTATTAATTCGTCAGAACTGAACCCCACAGTCTAAAATCGCTTCTAAACCCATTTCCTTCACAAATCTCACCCTTCACTACCTTATTCTTTCAATTTTTCTAAGCACTTTCATCCTAGACACTATCCTAAACTAGCTAAGTAGTATAACTTGGATCACTTTATATACAAACTACAAAGGCCCAGGTACCACCTCAGACAGAAATCATACAGGACTAAATCCTTTAGAAATTAGGCGAGAATTAGCTAGTGCTAAACTAGAGTACCTGTGAAATTAGCACCAATCGCTTTAAATACGATCTGCAAGACCCAAAACTTGCAGAATCATTGACGCTAGGTTACCCTAAAATCTAGGATCAATCTCATTACCCGATTGCTCTCGGGAGCATCTCGAAACTCCGTATCAGATCTGGACCGCACGTCGGAAGTCCGATTAACACGAAGTTAAGGACTTAGGACCGCCTCGTTGGGCTTGACAACCATCTCGGAAATCAAATCCAGATAATGTCCCAGCGCTATTCGCTTGAGCTCGGAGTGAAGAGTGTGAGAAATGTGAAATAATTTCAAAATAAAATATCTTAAATAGTAATCTGGCACCTCGCGCTTGTGGATCAGTATTAAGTAACCATACCGTCAGAATCAGACCAAATTACACCCTCGGATCAGGAGAAATTTCATACACATTTACATGTACTCGGAATCTCCGATCGAGATCCGCTGACCGTTAAACTGAAACTGGTCCGCCACGCGTGATCTGGAAATTCCACTGAAATGAAAACTTAATAGAACGTAGATCCAGCGTTAGTGAGCTTAAGTCCGACCTCTGGCTCAAGGAGGGCCGCCAGAAACCCTCTTTTGAGCTGAAACAATGCCGATTTGATTATAATGTAAGTATACCTTGAACATAAGTCTATTTCGGTTAGTTTTTAGGCTATATAAGGACCTTAACCCCTCTCTCATGGAAGCCATACGAATTTGAGATTGAGAGAGAGAAAAGAGAAAGAAAAGAGAGAGAAAGTGTGGGAGCAGTGGGAGAATCTCCCTGCCACTCTTCCCAGCCGCTATTCGGGCTCCACCGCCTGATTCTCATCGCTTTCCCGGCATTTCCGCGTCATTTCTAGGTATGAAACCCTAACCCTAATCTGTTTTAGGGTTTAGACAGTTGTAGGTTTTGAAATAGCTAACCTATTTCGTTCTATAGGTTGCTAAACTGCCGAATACGGAAGCTTAGCAAACCTATCGACTCCGTTACGATTCTACGACAAAAGGTGCGGACTTTAGGTGTATAGGTTATGGTTTTCAACGCTTTCTATGTCAGATAATGATAGATTTATGATCTACATGCAATTGCACATGTACAAAGTGCTGTCTGTTTTCCGTTTCGATTAAAGATGAAAAATATGGAATTCTACATACTCTAGGTATTTGTAGAAAGTACGGTATACGTATATTTTTTGGAAATGTGTTTGACATGTTTATTTGTTATATGGATATACGATATATGGATAAAATACTTATTTGGCAAAAAGATTCGCCTAAATACATGTTTTATTTATATACACTATGCATGTTGAAATTGCGTATTCTAGAAAATACTGTATACGTATAAATTTTGGGGATGTATTTATCATGATTATTTGTTGTAGTAATATATTATACATGGATAAAATACTCGCTTGGCTAAAGGATAGCCCTAATACATGTTTTGCTAACATACACAACGTATGTTGTAATAGTGTATCCTAAGTGTTTGTGAAAATGACTGAATGAGTATAGAATTCTCATTCGTGCTCACCATGACTAAGTGTCATGGATTCATGATTGTTGTATCGGCGATACCCCTTTGACGAAAGGATTTGCCCTAAATCACGCCATGGCCAATATACACTATATATGTTAAAATGTGTGGCCCAAGTGTTTGTGGAAATGACTGAATGAATATGGAACTTGGATTCCTGCTTGCCATGACTATCCGTCGTGGGTGTATGCATGTTATGATTGGGGCAACTCCCTAGTGAAAGGATTTGGCCTAATGCCTATGTGATCAACATATGTCATGTATGTTGATGTATGTATTCTAAAGTGTTTATTGAAATGTATGAATGAGTAGTAGTTAGTAAATTGTAATGTATAGGGGTGATGAGATATGATTCTCAACTTCTTTAACTATGTGTATGATTTCCTTGAATAGCTGTGTGATTAGGAATTGATTATGTACAAACTCATGCTTGTGTTATGCTTCATAACATGCTCAACTGCCTTTATGATTTTATCTATGTAATGCATATGTTTAAATTCATATTTACGTTGTATGATCCATCATGGGTGATGGGGGAGTGGAGCAACGAGTGCGTGCAACGGCCCTGGCAGCCTTAAACGGATAATACCATACCTTGATTGTATGAGTTGAATCTTGATCCATTACTGCTTTATCTATCTGCAATTGATTGTGTTTGGGGCTATGATTATAGTCCAGACAATCGGTACCAGAATTGAATTCGTGGTTGTGATTCATTTGCCACATGAGATGTGTTCGATGAACCTGAGTCGTACTTCGGTTGACGATAGTGGTTGGCCACACGAAGTACTTATGCGCTTCATATCGTCGAACTTGTTGTGCGCTCGAGCTAGCCGAGCTCGTCAAGTAACCCGATCTGTTTAATGTATGTTCACCATGTTTGGTCATTACTGCTTGAACCTAGGGTACCAAACTTACCAGTGGCAATCCCTTTCAACCATGGTACCTCGATCCGCTAAGACTCATGAGCCGGGCATGGTGGTATGGGACACTGTGGTTAGGCTGTCGGCCTACGCTGGGGCCACGTGCCTCCCCGTAGTGACCATTGAGCAACCAAACTCGTGAGCCGAATACGGTGGTATGGGACACTGTATTCGAGCTGTCGACACCTACGGCGAGAGCCGAGTACGGTGAGACCTATACTCGTGCTGACGGGCGACGAGTCCTCTGCATTGTCTTCGAGTATACTTCAAGGTCTGTGATTGGCGACGAGCCCTTCACAGCAACTAGAGTATGAGTTGAGCCGAGTACGGTGAGACCTGTATTCGAGCTGACAGCCAGCGATTGAGCCGAGTACGGTGAGACCTGTACTCGAGCTGACGGTCAGCAATTGAGCCGCATACGGTGAGATCTGTATCCGTGCTGACGGGTGACGAGCCCTTTGTGATGCCTTCGCTATGCCTCTCAAACCATAATATCGTATGAGATTAACTAGGATTGACGACCCTAGAATGGATCATGTTTGGGAATGATACAAGGGAGGTACCTTAGTTTCTCAATACTACTGTTTGAAATGGACTAATAATAACTCGGTAATCATGCTCATCATCGCACCGCATGTGCCTAGTAGATGTGGAGCATTGAGGGAGGTATGCATTCGCGAATGTAAGATGATGTCGCATGAGGGTGGTTTGGTAAGGGCATACATCATCATGTCATTTCATACTTGCATTTAATAAGAGTAGCTAAACTTGTTTGATTGTACTGCTTTATCATTACTGCTTGATTGAATTGATAACATGTTAACCTATGCTTTATTGTTCCACTGTCGCATGAGGAGTTGATCACTCACTCCCACGTTACGGGACGGTGTTTGCAACACCAACCAGATTTGTTGAGTTTCAGGTGTTGGCGATACTTATGAAGCAGAGCCGAACTACTACTATAATGTTGAGGAGGAGTTCTCCTACATGTAATCTCTGACAGGTCTATGAAGACCTGTACTTGGGATAGGAGACATTACACTTCCTCACATTTGGTATATTTTAGAACTGTACTTGTAATTATTTAACCTGGTAATGTTATCACACTCTGGAAACTCATCATAGTTTATATATTTTATCTATCTATCACAGTCTTCCGCTTGCAAATTTAACTGTCTCTGGAGTATGATATGCTGTTTTGGCTTAATCTCACTCATGTTCAATGCACGAATACAGTCAACATTCAATCATCATTCATTTTGTTGCATAAGTGATGTCCTGGAACTCGGGAGTTGAGTTTATGCTCGACCCCCAATTTTCAGGGCGTTACAGGCATCCTATGCACCAGGTATGCTCAAATAATATTTTCAGTGTCCACACATACGGTCATCCACGAACGTCCGTGTGGAGGCAAGGTCCTAGTGAAGCAAGGATGGTATCATCATGAAATGCGATGTCAATGCATGAGTCACACATACAGATAATGCACCAGCTTCAGGCACTAATTGTGCACGAGGGGAGCAGCGTCATCCCTCAATGACCACCATACAATGCAATCAATTTATACAGATAATGCATATGGGTCATAATGATGTAAGTGCACTACCTGTAGAATATGTAATCCTTCGTCCTAAGGAGGGACAAGGTCTAGGTACATAGACAGGTACTCTAAGGAGAAGCGAGGTCCTCTAGAGGGTGCCCAATACTTTGGGATAACCCACAAGCTAGGAGAATCATAAAGCCTCGAGTAGATAGGCCTAACAAGGTCCAAGGTGGGCCTTCAACCACCTATAAGGGCTTTATGGGCCTACCTTAGGGCCACCAAGGAGGACATCCAACCTCAACTGGGTCCCAAAAGGTAGCCCGCTACGCATATAAAAAAAGGTCTAAGCCCCAAGCAATCCACGGCCTGATGGGCTATACATGAGCCCAACTCATAGACAGTACGGTGGGCCCTCAAGCTAGGTTTGGGCCCAATAATCATAAGTCCACATATTGTGGTGAGCCTCATGGGCGGCCCAGTAGTTCATTCACATGGGCCATTTTGCACTTAACACAAGCGAGTTGGGCCTCACATCCTAGCCCAAGTATAGGGTCAATTTAGTGGGCAGCCAAAAGGCCCAACTACTTCCGTACTGTAGCCCTTAAACCCATCACAATAGGTAGAAGAGTATAGGCCCAAAGGTCAATGGGCCTACTAAAAGGATCTAGTCCACAAGGCCTAAGGAACTAGTTAACCAATCACATGCAACATCCCAATAAAACTCAACTTGGGTGGGCCTCAGCTGGGCCCTAATCACACCCCAAAATGCTGTAAAGAAAGGATAAGATAACTGATCTAAGTCCTCCTCACATCTAGTGGGCCATGCTGCCCCAAATCATTTTTAGGTGGCAATATTGGGCCCATTGCCAAATTTTCACCCCACCTAAATATCTGGGTTGGTTGGAGTCCAACAATAAAATTATTTCTTAGTATATTTAATCCCTGATCACCCACATATATCACTGTGGGCTGCACCAGATGAGAGAGGATATGCAACACATATATTAAGTGGGTCAGGCCGTTGGAATGCAGGCCTAACAATAGCCTAAGGGAGGGATATCCCATGTGTAGGCAGATCTGTGAGCCCGCGGTATCTGGCCCAAAAATCCACCCAATGGGCCCCAATTGAATACTAAAAAATGGGGAGGATGATTAATCCCTTAAGGAACCCACATGGATGGATGGTGGGATATACAACACATCAAGGTGGGTGCACAAAGCAGGCTAGATAGCCAGCCCAGGCCGGACGCCCCACCCTGGGCGTCCCTACCTGGTGGGCCACTCTCGGCCGCACCACGGTCAGCTCAAATGTCCGTTGGGTCTAAAATTTTGCAGGGTGATACTTCCATGGGTGGGTCACACCTCCACAACATTTAGGGATTTTTGGATAACTAGAAGTATTTTAATTGATTTAAAGAAAATAGTCTGGCCAGAAAATTGGACTGACCTGGACGTCTCAACGTGGTGGACCGGTTCAGTCCTTGTGACGGAGTGCACAGGGGTCCATTGGTCCCAAAAATTTATAGGTGGGTCCTACTATAAGTGGGTCACCTCTCTAATAAATTTCAGGATTTTTGGACAACTAAAAATATTTTAATTCATTTTAAGAATACAATTTGTCAGGAGATTCTACCTGATCTGGACACCACGATATAGTGGGCCGGTTCAGCTATTTCCATGGTGTGTATAGGTGTCCATTAGCCGTGAAATTTTGTAGGTGTGTCTTAATATAGATGGGCCATCCCCTTGCAAAATTTAAAAAATTTTGAAGTTGTGGAAGTATTTTATTTAATTGATACAAATTTTGGACAGCAGTGTTTTCCAAAAAAAAAATCTACTACTGCACAATGTTGTTGTCTCCATGATTGGCACCTCATGGGGTGCGCATAGGTCTCTCAAATCACTGAAAAAATAGGTGATTTTGGTAGTCCCATATATGGACAACAGGTGGGGTCCACTGGAGCGACCCACTTTCCCAAACTTAAGGTACAATAGACTCCTCTCCAACATGCAACATTGCTGGACTGTCCATAAATTTCTGGACGTTCGGCCCACTTTGGCCAATCCCATAGGCCTCATTCAAGGGTTAAATGATGTGGGGCCCATCCTACATCAAGGTGGGCTCCATGCCTCAGAAAAACCCCTAAGAAATCAAGAATAAAAGCCCCACAAATGGGCCTAAAACCATGCCAAAAACTATGCAACAAATGGGCCTGACTGTCCATTTCCAGCCTGTTAAAAAATAGTCTGATACATCAAGTGGGGTCCACCTATATGGGCCACAAAAATTCCAGACCCAAATCCATCCAAGAATCTCTAAGAAATCATGCCTTATGTGGCCATCCAAGCCATTCATCATACATGAATATAGACGTCCAGCCTAGTGGGCCTGGGTGTCCCAAAATCTGATGGGTCTAGGACTTTTTTTTTTTATCACATCAGTGGACCACCAACATCAGGAGCAAAATAGGGTCACACCTATATCTTACATGAATAATGCATGCATGTGATCTATACAAATCCATGAAATTTTGAGGTGGGGATACCATCCCCACCATGCACCTCAGGTCTAAATGACCCAAATAATCTAGATTTAAAGAGAAAATCCATCATGGTGGGTCCACGGAGAATGGCCCACCATGGAAACGTACATGCATGTAGCGGGCCTTGGTCTCACTTCATGAAGCTATGTAGGACCTCCACCATTGATTGGTGGGTCCTACGTACTCCCAAGTGTGTAGAGACGAACATGCAAGAAGAAGAAAGAAGGAAAGAACTTCAATGCATCACCACCTTAATGGATCTTCAAGATTTTCCTATCTCCAAGCTCCTTAAGCTCCAAGGGTTATAGATATATGGTTGAGATCACTTTTCAAAGGTTAGATTGGGAGGTATTTGAGAGAAAATGGGTTGGTGTTGCTGGAATATGGAGGAGAGGTGTAATGAGAGAAATGAGAGGGGAGAGAGAGAGAGAGGAAGGGTTGTAGGAGAGTCATCATTGCTCTCCCTCCTTGGTTAGAGAAACCAATCATAACCTATGGTGAAAATAACAAAGTTGCTAGGCTTAGATTAGGCTTGGTGGTGATTAGAGTGGGTGGTGTTCAATCTATGCAATTGTTTAGTGTGTGTGTGTGTGTGTGGTATGCATAGGAAATTGTGCCATGGAAATGGCCCATGTACAAAAGTGGGCCATATGATGAAATGTTCATAACTTTTGATTCGTAGGTCGGATGGACGCACAAGACACGTCGTTCGAACCGCAACAACGATACGATCGAGATAGCATAGGACTAGGGTCGATCAGAGTCGGGTTTACATGACTGGACTTAAGGATGACCGCAAACACAATCCGAGGGTTGCTGGGCGCCGAAATTTGACCGGTAGGAACGCGGAACCAAAATGGACGGAATGCATACTCACACACACGTATGCACACATGTAAACTAGGGTCGGATCTCACAATCCTCTCCACCAACAATGAAATTTCATCTTCAAAATTGACAAAACTGGAACAACAAAATGCATACACATCATCATATATATACCTCAATCATCAAACACAAGAGAAGGCAATGCAAGTGATACAAGCAATCAATCATCGAATAAATTGGGATAACACTCTCTAATCTTAGCCTCGCATTCCTAAGATGCCTCAGCCTCTGAATGATGACCCCATTGTACCTTCACCTTCACAAGGAACTTGAAAGCCGGTTCTCATCGCAACAGCCTCTGTAGTGCCCCATTCTCGGCTCCTGAAGAAGGTTCCGATGATGAGGTCCTACAAGGAGGATTTCCATGACAGTATAATCATTACCAATATGAGCATACCCAAGATCACAGTAAGTACATCTGAGAATAACAAATGGCACACATCACAAAATCTACTATGAATTTGAACTTTACAAGCTTACATCAGGTCTGAAAGGACATACATAAGATGATAGGACAAGGAAAGGAAAATTAGCAACACTGGTTCCTCAAACTCAGCTCTAATCCAAGCTCTGCCGCTCGATGCCTGTCTAAGATTACCTACACGCATCAATCATGCATAAGCTTATAGAAGCTTAGAGGGTGGTGAAAGTGTGTGACAATGGTTCACAGAAGAATAACAGGAGGTATAGAAAGAGAAATATGCTCAATGACAATATCACTGGCCTTACCAAGGCTTACCATGAATACCATGCAATGAGTACTAGCCTTCTTACCAATGCGACGCATAAAGGGGCTTATACAACCAAATGCAAATGCGATGCAAAGTAATGCCAGTGCTCATATCCAATCCACATGTCAAATACATTTTCAGTCATAAGGAAATCACCGAGGTCCATTACACTATTGAATGACTGTCGCTCTATAGACCCGCACAGTCAAATGAGCGTAAGAGACCTCACTACCTGCCTGTGGACAGTCAATCACCAACAAGGCCTAACGGTAATGGACCCATTTCACAAGTTGATCAGATTCAGCCTAGTAATGCCCTCCCTCACAGGCGGATAAGGCCACATCCCCATCCTACCGACTACAGGACAGTGGGAGTCGCTGCCTACAAGTGTAGGGCCCTCGTGCGCTCATGTTTCCACCCTGTCATGGCGTTGGAGCAAATCCTTAGTACCACAAAAGTTTTAAAAATTTCACCCATGGGCATCCTATGCACCCGGTACGCTCAAGTAATATTTTCGGTGTCCACACATACTACCATCTATGAACGTCCCTGTGGAGGCAAGGTCCTGGTGAAGCAAGGGCGGTATCATCATGAAAGGCGATGTCAATGCATAAGTCACACATACAGATAACGCACTAGCTTCAGGCACTCATTGTGCCCTAGGAGAGAAGCTTCATCCCTTAATGACCACCATACCATGCAATCAATTCATACAGATGATGCATTTGGGTCATAATGATGTAAGTACGCTACCTGTAGAATATGTAATCCTCTGTCCTAAGGAGGGACAAGGTCTAGGTACATAGACAAGTACTCTAAGGAGAAGTGAGGTCCTCTAGTGGGGGCCCAATACTTTGGGATAACCCACAAGCTAGGAGAATCATAAAGCCTCAAGGACGAGACAGGCCTAACAAGTTCCAAGGTGGGCCTTCAACCACCTATAAGGGCCTTATAAGCCTACCTTAGGGCCACCAAGGAGGACATCCAACCTCAATTGGGTCCCAAAAGGTAGCCTGCTATGCATATAAAATAAGGTCTAAGGCCCAAGCAATACGTGGCCTGATGGGCTATACACGAGCCCAACTCATAGGCAATATGGTGGGCCCTCAAGCAAGGTTTAGGCCCAACCATCATAAGTCCACATATTGTGGTGGGCCTCATGGGCGGCCCAGTAGTTCATTCACATGGACCATTTTGCGCTTGATACAAGCGAGTTGTGCCTCACATCCTAGCCCAAGTATAGGGTCAATGTAGTGGGCAGCCAAAAGGCTCAACTACTTGCGTACTGTAGCCCTTAAACCCATCACAATAGGTAGAAGAGTATAGGCCCAAAGGTCAATGGGCCTACTAAAACGATCTAATCCATAAGGCATATGGAACTAGTTAACCAATCACACGCAACATCCCAATAAAACTTAACTTGGGTGGGCCTCAGTTGGCCATAAACACACCTCAAAATGCTATGGAGAAAGGGTAAGATAATTGATCTAAGTGCTCACATCTGGTGGGCTATGCAGCCCCAAATCATTTTTGGGTGGCAACATTGGGCCCATTGCCAAATTTTCAGCCCACCCAAATTTCTGGGTTGGTTGGAGTTCAACAATAAAAGTATTTCTTAGTATATTTAATACCTGATGGCCCACACACATCACTATGGGCCCCACCAGATGAGAGAGGATATGCAACACATATATTAAGTGGGTCAGGCCATTAGAATGAAGGCCCAGCAGTAGCCTAAGGCAGAGATATCCCGTGTGTAGGTAGCTCTATAGGTCCGCGGTATCTGGCCTAAAAATCCACACAATGTGCCCCAATTGAATACCAAAAAAAGGGAAGGATGATTAATCCCCTAAGGACCTCACATGGATGGATGGTGGGATATACAACATATCAAGGTGGGCCCACGAAGTAGGCTGGACCCCCCACCCTGGGCATCCTTGCCTGTTGGGCCACTCCCGGCCGCACCACGGTCAGTTCAAATGTCCGTTAGGTCTAAACTTTTGCAGGGTGACACTTACATGGGTGGGTCACACCGCCACAAAATATAGTGATTTTTGGATAAAAGGAAGTATTTTAATTGATTTAAAGAAAACAGTTTGTCCAGAAAAATGGACTGACCTGGACATCCCAATGTGGTGGGCCGGTTCAGCCCTTGCCATAGTGTGCACAAGGGTCCATTGGCCCCAACAATTTGTAGGTGGGTCCTACCATGAGTGTATCACCTATCTGTAAAATTTCAGGATTTGTGGACCACTAGAAATATTTTAATTCATTTTAAGAAAACAATTTGTCCTGAGATTCTGCCTTATCTGTGCACCACAATATAGTGGGTCGGTTCATCTATAGCCATGGTGTGTACAGGTGTCCATTGGCCCTGAAATTTTGTAGGTGTGTTCTACTATAAATGGGCCATCCCCCTACAAAAGTTTAGAATTTTTGAAGTGGTAAAAGTATTTTATTTAATTGATACAAATTCCGGACAGCAATGTTTTCCAAAAAAAAAAATTTGCTACTGCACAATGTTGTTGTCCCCATGATTGACACCTCATTGGGTGGGCATAGGTCTCTCAAATCACTGGGAAAATAGGTGAGTTTGGTACTCCCATATACGGATAGCAGGTGGGGTCCACTGGAGCGGCCCACTTTCCCAAATTCATGGTACAATAGACTCCTCTCCAACTTACAACATTGTTGGACTGTCCAGAAATTTCTGGAAGTCCAGCCCACTTTGGCCCATCCCATAGGCCTCAATCAAGGGTTAAATGATGTGGGGCTCATCTTACATCAAGGTGGGGTCCATGCCTCAGAAAAACCCTTAAGAAATCAAGAATAAAAAGCCCCACAAATGGGCCTAAAACAGTGCCGAAAAACCATGCAATAAATGTGCCTAAAATTTGGACAACAGCATATACTGTCCATTTCCAGCCTATGGAAAAATATTCAAAGGTATAAATAGTCAGATAAATCAAGTGGGGTCCACCTAGATGGACCACAAAACTTCCATACCCAAATCCATCCAAGAATCTCCAAGAAATCATGCCTTTTGGGGCCATCCAACCCATGCATCATACATGCATATGGACGTCCAGCCTAGTGGGCCTGGGCGTCCCAAAATCTAATGGGTCTGGGACTTTTTTTTATCCCATCATTGGGCCACCAACATCAGGAACAAAATAGGGAAAATAGATAGAAGGAAGACAGAGAGAGGGAGAGATATCAACGGCCATGGAGGATTCCAACACTATGAATCCTCCACCATTACAATCACACCTACATCTTACATGAATCATGCATGCATGTGATCTATACAAATCCATGAAATACTGAGGTGGGGATACCATCCCCACCATGCACCTTAGGTCTAAATGACCTAAATAATCTAGATTTAAAGAGAAAATCCATCATGGTGGGTCCATAGAGAACGACCCACCATGGAAACGTACATGCATGTTGCGGGCCATGGTCTCACTTCATGCAGCTATGTAGGACCTCCACCATTGATTGGTGGGTCCTACATACTCCCAAGTGTGTAGATAAGAACATGCAAGAAGAAGAAAGAAGAAAAGAACTTCAATGCATCACCCACCTTCATGGATCTTTAAGATTTTCCTATCTCCAAGCTCCTTAAGCTCCAAGGGTTATAGATCTATGGTTGAGATCACTTTTCAAAGGTTAGATTGGGAGGTTTTTGAGAGAAAATGGGCTGAAGTTGCTGGAATATGGAGGAGAGGTGGAATGAGAGAAAAGAGAGGGGAGAGAGAGAGAGAGAGAAAGAGAGAGAGAGAGAGAGAGAGAGAGAGAGAGAGAGAGAGAGAGAGAGAGATGAAGGGTTGTAGGAGAGTCATCATTGCACTCCCTCCTTGGTTAGAGAAAGTAATCTTCACCTATGGTGAAAATAACAAAGTTGCTAGGCTTAGATTAGGCTTGGTGGTGTTTAGAGTGGGTGGTGTTCAATCCATGCAATTGTGTAGTGTGTGTGTGTGGTGTGCATGGGAAATTGTGCTATGGAAATGGCCTATGTACAAAAAGTGGGCCATATGATGAAATGTTCATAAGTTTTGATCCGTAGGTCAGATGGACGCACAAGACACGTCGTTCGAACCGCAATGACGATACGATCGAGATGTCATAGGTCTAGGGTCGATCCGAGTTAGTGAAAAGGCCTAGCTATATGTCCTAGAGGGGGGGTGAATAGGACAATGCCAAATAAAACTTATAACAGAGGAATTAAGAAGAATATGATAACCAAATTAAATTACAATGCAAGAAAGTAAAACAACCTCAAAAATTAGATCTTTAGAGGTTGATACAAATGTTGTTCTAAGGATAACCTTTCACCAAAAACCAGGGTTTATGGTAGGACAACCTTATTTCTAGAAAGATCTTTGTATCAAATCTTAAACCAAAGAGGAATAAGGAAATAAATACAAACTGAATTGAAATAACTTGTAATCACAAATGTATTGTTCTAAGGACAGCCATACACCATAAAAATGGCAGGGCAACCTTGCTGGAACAACTTTAAAGAAAATTTAAATTCAAGTAGATAAAGGAATAGCAGAAAGTAAATTCTAAACTATTACAAAATTCTCACAAAGCTTGAATTAAATGATTACAACATTCACCACATTCATACATCCCACAAAAGAATAATTAAAGATTAGAAATGTAAATCATTCAACCATAACACTAGGGATTATAGTGGTTCGCCTGTGTGTTCACCAACTGTTAAACAACAGCCACACAAAATGCTACTCCACTCCTAATATCCTCACACAGGGGATATTAGCGTTCACTAACAAAATAGGTTTTCCAGGTTCACCAAAAACCTTTACAATTGTGTCTTTGTATGTGGGCTTACACAATTAAAAAAAACCCCACTTCTGAGTTTTCCTAGCTTTCCTCAGATAACCAATACAACAAGATTTTTTTTGGCAAATCTTGAAAGAAACCAAAACAGAAAGGAATTTACAATTAAATGTAAAATACCTGTTTATCTCCTTCGATGTAGCAGCCCGGTAGAACCAAATCAGAGTAGATGATTGAATGTCCAAGTTCAATGTCCAGTACTCAATTACAATGGTTCTAATTCTAATAGATTTTAAATTTAACCAAGTAGGGCTTGCCTTAATTGATTTTGATTCCAAAGAAAGGGAATAGCGATTCCTCTTATCAAATTAGATTGGAATAGCAGAAACAAAATCAATTAAACAAAGCTAAGGAAAGAGAATATTAAATAAGCACACTTAGCTTAGATGGAGCACAGAAATATCTCTTAGAAGTTCGACGAAGATTGGCTTGAATGGATTAATTAATTCGATGATTTCTTCTGAGATTCGTGCTCTATTTATAGGGGAGCAAATGACATCTTCGACTGGTCTAAGGAACCCTTCAACTAGTCGAAGAAATAACAAATTTGAAAAAAATCGGGCGTGATAAGCTTTGACCGTTCTACGACTGGTCGAACACCTCCTTCGACTGGTCGTAGGTCACCTACGACTGGTCGAAGGTCTCCTTCGACTGGTCGAAGACCTTGTGAATTTATCGCTGGACTTTGTGTCGAAGAATTACGACTGGTCGAAGAACCAGTCGACACTGTTCCTTCGACCGGTCGAACAGAACCCTGGACTAGTCGAAGAATAACAGAATTTATCCGATTTTTGTAACAAACTTACGACTGATTGAGGATTTTCTTAGACTGGTCGAAGCAACTCTAGGACTAGTCGAAGAAGGCCTAGGACTAGTCGAAGAACTGACCAAACTTATGTAAAATAAACATTTGATTTATGTATCCAAAGTGACCTACTTCTAAGGTCACCCTAAGGTCAGTCAAACCTCAACCATGAAGTAAGGACATTGAAATATTTAGAACTAGCGACCTTGAAGTATGAGTCTTGAAGTCTTGGAAGTGTCTTGATTTCTTCATGAACTGCCTTGTACATGTCTTGAGTTCTTTATGAACTGACTTATACTCTTCTTGAAGTCTTGAAGCTTGAGTCATGTCTTGTGAGTAGTTCTTGCATTCAAGTTTGATCTTTGTACTTGTGAGCTTAGCTTGTTCATGAATGTTGATCTTTGAGAGAGCTTCACTTATGCACGATATATAACAGTGATTTTGGCACCACTAAATTTGACAACAAATAGGGATATAAAATATAGCACTTACAATCTCCCCCCTTGTCAAATTAGTAACAAAACACATAACCAAGATAAACATAATCATAAAGTCCAAGATAAACATAAACATAAAGTAAAACACCAATAAAACACCAGTTGCTTCAATATTCAATATTCAACATTAATCAACATTCAAACTCCAAACTCCCCCTGAGTAACATAACCCAATGCTACTCATTTCACCTCTCACAATCACAATCACATCATTAAGTTAAGAACAAACCATTCTCCCCCTTTTTGTCACTAAATGACAAAGGAAACAACAATAAAGGAGAACTAAATAAAGGGATATATGAGAGTAAACATGAGGAGTTATGAGATTATAGCAAAACAGATATAAAGATACTCTACACAACTTCATATAGAATAAATATCCAGCATAAAACAGTGATAGTTTCCAACTAAAATTCAGTCAACCAAGTGCTAAATTATAAGGTTATTACAGACCAGAAAATCCCATAAAGACTAGTCAGAATTAGAACTAGAAGACGGAGCAGGAATAGAGGGATCAAGTTGGTGCATGCCTTTGTTTAATCGCCGAAGATATTTCCGCATGTACTTGAATTGAGAATCACGAGTAACAGACATGTTTTCTAACTTTTCATTCAAATTCTCAACTTTACCCTCCAATGCACTCAGACGTGCATCAAAATCAGATGGTACAAAATCTGGATCATTTGTCGAATCAGAATCCAGTTCCTCAAAGATATCATCCATATTAATGTCATCCCCTGCTTCTTCATGACCAGCACCACCACCATTACCACCTTGTTCAGGAAGTAATTTCAGCTTCATCTTATTGAGATTAGTGTTGTTGAAAATCAGATGATGAATAGGTGCTTCATTAACAGGCATATCGACCAACATATGTGTGGCTAACATAGTCATCAAATAACCAAAAGGGATGTCACTATGACCAGGATGGAGTCTAAACTGAAGAAGGAAATGACAGATCAAGGATGGCAGACAAATCTGAGTACCACTGGCAATAGCATGAATAATACGTACCATAAATGAAGTCAAGTCAGTTTTATTACCTGACTGAGGATACAGATTAGACACAAAGATTCTATGGAGCACTCTGTATTTGGGTAACAAAAACCTTGCGGGAAGCGCATTCCCTTTTCGTGTCCATTGAACATCCATGTTACACAAATCTCCAGTGAGCATACGTTTTTCAGAAATTGAGGGTTTATCAGTTAGGTTATGGATAGGATTACCCTCATCATTTACAGGAATCTCCATAAGGGTTGAAATTAAATGTCGATCAATTTCAAATGGCCCTTCACTAGTAGATATTTTAAAAGTTAAATTATCCAGTGAGAAGTCACTTATGCATGTAAACATGGATTGAGCAATGGACCGGTATGCAGGCCCACCCCAATGCAATAAGTTAGCCCAACCTACAGCTTCAAGCAAAGGTAGGATACCAAACGGTGCAATATGGTTAACATTAATAGGATGTTCAACAATCACATTACGAGCTCTAAGATCTATAACATAAGAAGGATCATTAGTAGGCTCAAGAAGATGACGTTTGGTCAATCTGGAGGAAGTAGAAGGACCACGGGAAGTAGATTTTTTACCTATAGAAGCCATTTGCAACAAGGATATCAAGAAATTAAGAAGTTGCAAAGAATTGAGAAGAGGGTTTCTTCAACACAGATTTTTCAAAAATCAAACCCCAAATCTCAATGAAATCAAAAATAGAAAGCTTCAAGATAGACAAGATAGTAATCTAGACACTGATTTGCAATAAAAATGTAAATGAAACACTAACCTTGAAGAACTCAAATGGTGGGTTCGACAAGTCGAAGCTCGGCTCCTTTGAGAGAAAAAAGGAAATGAGGAAGAAAGCAAAATCCCCAAATTTAAGTGATTTCCGAGATCTACGACTGGTCGTAGGTATCTACGACCGGTCGTAGGACGACTGGTCGAGTACACTCACGACAGGTCGAAGAAATAAGAAAAAAAATATATTTCTTGCAATTTTGAAAGGAAATGAAATTAAACCTAGCAAATATATACATTATGATACATGTAGGCATAAATAATCATTTTAAAATACACATGCCAAGATCAAATTTCATCTTATTAAACCTAATTTTATCAAGAGGTTTAGTGAAAATATCAGTTCTCTGATCTTCAGTAGGAATATATTCTAGAGATATAACTTTTTCTTCTACCAATTCCCTAATATAATGAAATCTAATGTCAATGTGCTTAGTATGAGAATGCTGAATAAGATTTTTTGAAATATTTATTGCACTAGAATTATCACAATGCAATAACATAGAATCCTGTTTAATTCCATAATCACTCAGCATTCGTTGCATCCAAACAAGCTGTGTACATGCATTACCAGCTGCATATACTCAGCTTCAGCTGTTGAAAGTGATATAGAATTTTGTTTCTTACTAAACCAAGAAACTAGACAATTTCCAATGTAAAAACAACCACCACTGGTTGATTTTCTATCATCTAGATTACCATCCCAGTCAGCATCCGAGTACCCAGCTAATTGGACACTAGTCTCATGAGGATACCAGAGACCGAGATTTACAGTACTTGCGACATATCTAATAATTCGCTTGACAGCAATCAAGTGTGATTCTTTAGGATCAGATTGATATCTTGCGCAAATATCAACACTTAGAGAAATATCAGGTCTACTAGCAGTTAAATATAACAAACTACCAATCATACTCTGATAAAGTTTTGAATCAACATTTTTACCATTATAGTCTTTTGAGAGTTTCAGGGTAGTACTCATAGGAGTATCGAAATTCTTGCCGTTCTTAAATCCAAATCTCTTGATTAGATTCAAAGCATACTTAGATTGAGAGATGAATATTCCTTCAGGTTGCTGCTTAACTTGCAAACCAAGGAAATAAGTCAATTCCCCAACCATGCTCATTTCAAACTGTGATTTCATCAAGTCTGCAAACTCAGTAGTCAAGTTAGTACAAGTTGAGCCATAGATGATATCATCAACATAAATCTGTATTATTAAGATATGATCATTATGTTTTTTAACAAATAGAGTTTTATCAACAGATCCCATTTGAAAATTGTGACTTAAAAGAAATTTTGTTAGTTTCTCATACCATGCCCAAGGTGCTTGTTTTAATCCATAAAGTGCCTTTTTAAGCCAATACACATGATCAGTATTTTTGGAATCTTCAAAACCCATTGGTTGTTCAACATAGACTTCTTCATGTAAATCGCCATTTAGAAAAGCACTTTTTACATCCATCTGATAGATCTTTATCTTTCTAAAACATGCAATGGATATAAATAGTCTGATAGATTCAAGACAAGCTACTGGTGCAAAAGTTTCATCGAAATCAATTCCTTCAATTTGAGTATAACCTTGTACCACTAGTCTAGCCTTGTTTCTAATTATATTTCCACATTCGTCAAACTTATTTTTGAAAATCCATTTTGTTCCAATGATGTGTTTATCTTTAGGTCTTGGTACGAGATACCAAACATAATTTCTTACGAATTGGTTAAGTTCTTCTTGCATCGCAACTATCCAGTTCTCATCAGCAAGAGCTTCTTTTACATTGGATGGTTCTATTTGGGATGTAAAACATACATAATTACATAAATCCTCAAGTTGTCTACGGGTGCGAACACCAGTGAGAGGGTTTCCAAGAATTTGAGTGGTTGGATGATCTTTAACAGTCCTCAATTCAGATTCAGTCTAATTTGATGAAGTATCGGGTTTGTCAATGATTAAAACTTCATCATTATCTGAATTAGAGATAGGCTTATTTAAGTGATCATCAATGACAACATTGATGGATTCTTGAATCACACCAGTCCTTTTGTTCAGAACCCTATAAGCACGACTGTTTAAGGAATATCCTAGAAAAATCCCTTCATCACTATTTGTATCAAATTTTCCCAAATTTTCACGATCACGTAAAATATAGCATTTGCTGCCAAAAACTCGAAAGTATTTAACAGTAGGCTTTTTATTGAACCATAATTCGTAAGCCGTTTTGTTATTATCTTTGCTAGTGTAGACTCGGTTAATAATATAGCAAGCTGTGTTGACTGCTTCAGCCCAAATATTTTTAGAAAGCTTCATGTTATTCAACATGACATTAGCCATTTCTTGAAGTACTCTATTCTTTCTTTCAACAATTCCATTTTGTTGTGGAGTTTTGGGAGCAGAGAATTCATGTAATATTCCTTGGTCGGTACAGAACTTCTCAAAATTGCTATTCTCAAATTCAGATCCATGATCACTACGAATCTTACTGATTTGAGAACATTTTTCAATTTGAATCCTTCTGAGAACTTTACTTACTTCTTCAAGGGTTTCAGATTTATCCCTTAAGAAGACTACCCATGTAAATCTGATAAAGTCATCAACTATTACCAAGATATGCTTTTTCCCACCACGACTTTCCGTTCTGGTAGGTCCTATTAGATCCATGTGGAGGAGTTCGAGTGGTCTTGATGTGGTATTTGAATTCACCTTTTTATGTGAGTTCCTTGTTTGTTTGCCTATCTGGCATTCACCACATATTTTATCTAATTTATGAAGTTTGGGTAAACCTCTTATAAGTTCTCGTTTGCTCAATCTATATAAATTTCGATAATGTACATGTCCAAGACGTTTGTGTCATAATTCAGTCTCGTCTGTATGGACCATGTGACATGTTTGATTAGATGAGCTGGATTCACTAATAATATAGCAATTTTCAAATGTTCTACGTCCAGTTAATATTACAGAACCCTTATTGTTTAGTATTTCACTGCTTTGATTAGAAAACCGAACACTATGGTTATTATCACATACTTGAGATATACTAAGCAAGTTATGTTTTAAGCCTTCAACATATAAAACATTTTTAAACACAGGAAGATTAAAAAGTTGAACCGTACCTTGGCCTATAATCTTACAATTGCTACCATCACCAAATGTGACTGAACCATCAGTCATATCTTTCAGATCTGTGAATAAAGCTTTGTCCCCTGTCATATGCCTGGAGCATCCACTGTCTAGGTACCATTTTGAATGACTTGTTGCTTTGAAAGCAATGTGATCAACCAAGCAGGTGACCTTTGGAACCCATTTCATAACTGTTTTAGGTTTAGGAACATAGTTGGTCTTCTTATGTTTATAGTTGTAAGAATGACCTATAGAGTTAGATTTTAAGAGCTCCTTGAGTAAATCAACTATCTTTTCAGCTAGTGGATTTCGTTTCTGATTAAAGTTGACATGGCTGCTTCTAGGTTTTTGAAAAGTTTTTGAATTTCTAGAAAAATCTTGATAAGTACCTTTCCCTTTTGAGTTTGAGGACTCTCCTTTAACAAACATAGGAGGAGTATACTTTTGTTTAGGAGGCAGATTTTTATCATATCCCAATCCGGATAGATCACCACATTTTCTTGATCCAGATAAAAGTTTTTCTAACTTTGGATCTCCTTGGACATATTTCCATGTGTCCTTTAGAATCAGAAGAGATGATACTTCAGTTTTGAGTTTCTCAATTTCAGATTTCAAATCAATAATTAGGGAGTTCTTGAATTCCAAATCGCATTTTGATTTTTCAAAACAATCTGAAATTTGTGATTTTTCTAAGACAAGCGATTCAAAACATTCTTTGAGTTTAGAAAACTTTTCTTTTTGAAGTTTAAGTTTGACAGCAATTTTACAACTTTCCTTATATAGGGCATTGTAAGCATCTTGAAGATCATCTTCATTTTCACATTCACTACTCAGATTTTCTTCACTTGTTGAGTCATTATCTGAAAATGTGAATTTGGCTAGAGTCATAAGAGCTTTAACTTCATTGCCCGACTCAGTTTCAGAATCTTCTGATTCAGAAGAAGCTTCAGAATCAGATGATTCATCCCATGTAGCCAACATACCCTTCTTCTTGGGTTTGTCCTTTTTAGGACATCTATTTACTAAATGCCCATATTCTTGACAGTTGTAGCATTGACTATCTTTCAAAGATTTTCGAGATTTGGGTCTAAACTTCTTTTTATCATTTGATTTTTGAAAATCAACCCTTCTCTTGCTTTTGAAAATCTTATAAAATTTTTTTGTTAAAAGAGTCATATCATCTTCTGAATCAGATTTTTCTTCTGAATTATATTTAGAAGATTTTAGTGCGATAGATTTACCTTTAGGAGCTTTAAAGTTTAACTCGTAGGTTTGTAGAGAACCAACTAGTTCTTCTACCCTCATATTATCCGTATCACGAAGTTCCTGGATCGCGGTTACTTTAGAATTGAACCGTTCAGGAAGTGAGCATAATATCTTTGCACACACTTTACTTTCTGGGATTTTATCGCCAAGATCCCACATTGAGTTTACAATGTCATTCAACCTAGTGTAAAAGTCCATAAACATTTCATTTTCCTCCATATGAATTTCTTCAAATCTGGTTGTGAGGAGTTGGACTTTAGATTTTTTGACAATTGTAGTACCCTCGTGTGTCATTTCTAATATATCCCAAGCTTGCTTTGCAGTATCACAGGAAATGATTCTTTTGAACTCATCCGGTGATAGTGCGCAAGTACTTGCATTTAGTGCTTTAGCATTAGCATTACTCTCACTTTTCTGAAGAGTGGTCCATTGGTAATATGGTGTAACTTTCATAGATTTTGAACCATCAACCCCAGTAACTTCCATGACAGGAGGTTTCCATTCAGTCACTGTGGCTTGTCACACATTTTCATCCATTGACTTGAGGAAGATCCTCATTCTGGCTTTCCAATAGGCATAGTTGCAGCTATCAAATGGTGGAGGTCTCGTGACTGAAAGGCTATCAAAATTTGACATCTTTTTAAATAGCTTAGATCGTTAGCTCAGGAAATAAATCCAAATAGATAGCAATAAGAACGAGCTATTAGGCTCTGATACCACTTAAAAAGGCCTAGCTATATGTCCTAGAGGGGGGGTGAATAGGACAATGCCAAATAAAACTTATAACAGCGGAATTAAGAAGAATATGATAGCCAAATTAAATTACAATGCAAGAAAGTAAAACAACCTCAAAAATTAGATCTTTAGAGGTTGATACAAATGTTGTTCTAAGGACAACCTTTCACCAAAAACCAGGGTTTATGGTAGGACAACCTTATTTCTAGAAAGATCTTTGTATCAAATCTTAAACCAAAGAGGAATAAGGAAATAAATACAAACTGAATTGAAATAACTTGTAATCACAAATGTATTGTTCTAGGGACAGCCATACACCATAAAAATGGCAGGGCAACCTTGCTGGAACAACTTTAAAGGAAATTTAAATTCAAGTAGATAAAGGAATAGCAGAAAGTAAATTCTAAACTATTACAAAATTCTCACAAAGCTTGAATTAAATGATTACAACATTCATCACATTCATACATCCCACAAAAGAATAATTAAAGATTAGAAATGTAAATCATTCAACCATAACACTAGGGATTATAGTGGTTCGCCTGTGTGTTCACCAACTGTTAAACAACAGCCACACAAAATGCTACTCCACTCCTAATATCCTCACACAGGGGATATTAGCGTTCACTAACAAAATAGGTTTTCCAGGTTCACCAAAAACCTTTACAATTGTGTCTTTGTATGTGGGCTTACACAATTAAAAAAAACCCCACTTCTGAGTTTTCCTGGCTTTCCTCAGATAACCAATACAACAAGATTTTTTCTGGCAAATCTTGAAAGAAACCAAAACAGAAAGGAATTTACAATTAAATGTAAAATACCTGTTTATCTCCTTCGATGTAGCAGCCCGGTAGAGCCAAATCAGAGTAGATGATTGAATGTCCAAGTTCAATGTCCAGTACTCAATTACAATGGTTCTAATTCTAATAGATTTTAAATTTAACCAAGTAGGGCTTGCCTTAATTGATTTTGATTCCAAAGAAAGGGAATAGCGATTCCTATTATCAAATTAGATTGGAATAGCAGAAACAAAATCAATTAAACAAAGCTAAGGAAAGAGAATATTAAATAAGCACACTTAGCTTAGATGGAGCACAGAAATATCTCTTAGAAGTTCGACGAAGATTGGCTTGAATGGATTAATTAATTCGATGATTTCTTCTGAGATTCATGATCTATTTATAGGTGAGCAGATCGCATCTTCGACTGGTCTAAGGAACCCTTCGACTAGTCGAAGAAATAACAAATTTGAAAAAAATCAGGCGCGATAAGCTTTGACTGTTCTACGACTGGTCGAACACCTCCTTCGACTGGTCATAGGTCACCTACGACTGGTCGAAGGTCTCCTTCGACTGGTCGAAGACCTTATGAATTTATCACTGGACTTTGTGTCGAAGAATTACGACTGGTCGAAGAACCAGTCGACACTGTTCCTTCGACCAGTCGAACAGAACCCTGGACTAGTCGAAGAATAACAGAATTTATCCGATTTTTGTAACAAACTTACGACTGATTGAGGATTTTCTTAGACTGGTCGAAGCAACTCTAGGACTAGTCGAAGAAGGCCTAAGACTAGTCGAAGAACTGACCAAACTTATGTAAAATAAACATTTGGTTTATGTATCCAAAGTGACCTACTTCTAAGGTCACCCTAAGGTCAGTCAAACCTCAATCATGAAGTAAGGACATTGAAATATTTAGAACTAGCGACCTTGAAGTATGAGTCTTGAAGTCTTGAAAGTGTCTTGAATTCTTCATGAACTGCCTTGTACATGTCTTGAGTTCTTTATGAACTGACTTATACTCTTCTTGAAGTCTTGAAGCTTGAGTCATGTCTTGTGAGTAGTTCTTATATTCAAGTTTGATCTTTGTACTTGTGAGCTTAGCTTGTTCATGAATGTTGATCTTTGAGAGAGCTTCATTTATGCACGATATATCACAGTGATTTTGGCACCACTAAATTTGACAACAAATAGGGATATAAAATATAACACTTACAGTTAGGTCTACATGTCTAGACTTAAGGATGACCGCAAACACAATCCGAGGGTTGCGGGTTGCCGGAATTTGACCGGTAGGACTGCGAAACCAAAATGGACAGAATGCATACTCACACACACACACATGCACACATGTAAACTAGGGTCAGATATCACAATACGATCTAATCAGTGTGGTCCACTGGATGCAGAATCCAGTCCTGTCATGCATGTGCCCACATGCAAATGTGTAGGGCGTTGTGTGCGTATGGAGAATGCAAATTCAAATGTAAGAAAAAAACCATTTTCTCATTCTAATCTTCCGAAATACGGACCCTATCTCTAGATCTAGCAAATCTCCATGAAAAAGGGAAAAAATATCCATAAAAATGAATTGAAACACCTTAGGAACCACTGAAATAGATCTCAAGCCCTAAAATAGTACAAAATCAAGAAAACTACAATGAATTGAAGGACAAAAGCAACATATCTCAAGAACTAAAACAGTACAACTACCGAATGCTGAAATCGTCTGAGAAGTTGAAATTATAATACATGAATGCAAAGAAAAATGGAAAAAGAAAAAGCATCTTCTCACTTAAATCTTCTGAAATCCAAACCCTAGCTCTAGATCTAGTAAATCCCCACCATAACCAGTCAAAAAACCTTGCAAAGTGTAGAAAATAGATCCAAAACTATAGGAAACAAAAGAGTAATAGATCTAGATACCTGATGGGTTATCAGGTTGCTGCGGCTAGAGAGATCCCAAAGCAGCCATGAGAGAGAAAGAGGGGAGAGAGAGAGTCGTCGGCGGGGAGAGGGAAAGGCCCATAGGTTTTGTATTTTTTATTTTATTTTTTACTTTTATAGTGACCCTTTGTGTGTGGCCAGTTTTAGTTAACGCCGACAAAGGGTTCCCCCAATCGCCGACTCTGCCCTACTTTCTTGTAGTGTAAACAACTAAAATTCTATTAAAAAACAATTCTTAGACTAGAAAAAAAAAAAACATAATTTTCCACCATATTCTTAAAAAAATGAAAAAAATTAATGTTTAAGACAAAAGCCCTTTTACAACGAACCATGATCCGTCGCAAAAGAAACTAAAAAAAGTCATGAATTGCTATTTTGGGTGGGAATTAACAACTGATCGTGTTCCGTCGCAAAATCAAAATTTGTGATGGATTTAGTCCGTCGCCATTTTACGATGGACCAAAATCCGTTGTAAATCAGATTTTAGTGACGGATTTTGATCCGTCGCAAAATTCCATGACGTTTGGACGGATTTTCGAGATGGGATTGGCGACGGACTTTTTCTGTTAGTGACGGATTAAATCCGTCATTAAACCAAGCGATTTTTCTGACGGACTAAGTCTGTTGCAAAATCCATCGTAAATTCACGATTTTGATGTAGTGCTAGGCCGATCTTGGGCTAACCCGAGATGGTTGGGCTGGCCGAAGATATGGTTGGGCTGGCTAAACACCCTTGATTTTTCCTGTAAAATTAGCTACAAGTTAAAGATTGAAAAACCATAATGTTGCACTTTATCTTAGGGTCTTTTCTAAGGTCATATTTACCTGTAGGTTGTCATACAATTGATCTTTTTCTTAAAAATATTTTGAGCATTCTACTCTTAACATGTTGAGTCACACTGTAGTCTTGAAGTGTGTTGAAGTTCCATACCGTCATACATTTTTTCTTTAAAAAGTTCAGAGTGCGCCATCTGACAGGTCTCTGAATAGGGATATAGTGACAGATATATTCATATGCCGATGCAGGAATCATATAGCAGTAGATGAAAACTATCCGCCATTATATAGCTAAATAAATGGCGAGAATGAAGCTGGTGGTGGTGGAAAATGGCGGTAATTTTTACAATAGAGGATATGATTATCCTCCACTAAAGAACTTAGCACTTAGAAAAAGCCGAAACGCGCCACCTGGAAGGCTCTAAATGAGGAAATATGGTGTATTATGTATCCGCCACCATATAAATGTCTGAAAAGTTCTCGGCGTCAGAATTATGGTGTATAAAAGTGGAAAACATAATCCGATTCTAGTGATGACCGCCATTGGTCTGGATTATTCCCTACAGTGACCTATATCTGCCGTTATAGGTCACTTTTCTTATAACGTTTATTATAGAAGCAGAGTACTTGTCAGCTACACAAGCATGTAAAATGACTATTTGGTTGGTTGAGGAGGTTACTAGAAGAATCGAAATTTAAGTAAAAAGTGGTGGTAATTCGTTGTGACAGTTAGAGCACATTACACTTGGCTAAAAATTTGGTATTTCAAGCTCAAATCAAGCACATCAATATAATTATCACTTAGCTCGTGATGTGGCGGAATATAGTTAGATTTCATTGTAGAAGATTCATACCTACGACAACGTAGCAGACATTCTGACGATGCCTATTGTAAGGGAGAAGTTTGTTTGACTTCTTTTGGGCTTGTTATTACCTAGCGATTGGTGACATTTGGGTAGCTGTTATTGAGAGTATATTTTACATTATTAAAGAAACTAGTCTTCAAGTGGGAGAATGTTACGTCAACTACTGACATAGAGATGTCTTCTTCTTCCTTTTAATACATATGTACATATGTTAAAGTTCAATTTCTCTAATATTTTGGCTTAATACTCTTTCCTCTCTTACGTGGTCTATATATAGAAGGCTATAGTTAGAAACAGGTACACTAGTCCATTAGCTCATGTTATGGGGTATTCCTTATGTGGGATTCCTTATCTAGGTGTGAAAGATGTAAGCCTTTTTTAAAAAAAATTATTTTGTTTATCTTATTACTAGTAAAAATTAGAAGCTTTATGTTGCTGCCTCATAGAGTACGCATATTGTCGAACCACGAAAATATCTGTACCTCTCATCTCTTGTTTTTATTTGGCCATTTTAGCTTTTTATTTAGCCATTTAAAAAAAATGTTTTGGCCTTGTGTACATTGATCACATGCAAGAGTTTTTCTGCAACAAAAAGATCTCGCACATATTACATATTTGGACAAGTGTTAGTGGGTAGAGTTAGCAAACATTGCCCTAAAAGATGATACACGGGCATCTAGGAGAAACTTGGAAATATGGTGATGTGATGTGCATCACCCCAAATTACACTCATATGATGGTTGATGATGAGCCAAAATTTACACTTGTCTAACTATTGGATCGGTGGACATTCATTGGATGGTTAATAATGAACTATATTCAATGGTCTTATTTTATTAGAGGTTAGAATCAGTTAACTTGGACGTACAATAATGCTTATTGACAGTGGGCTCATGCCACGTGTATAGTTTCTGAGCGCCTGCATATAAATGACACTTGCTAACAGTGTGCTCATATATGCCACATGTACAATTTCTAATAGCCTGCATATCAATCACCACACATTGTTATAAGTATCAAATGACTCCCCTTAAACTAGCTTGATGAGGCTTAAATCTTATTTTTGAGACAGTGTTATGCATTTGAAATACCAATCCAAGTACAAAAGCAGGTTTTAAAAACCCAATTTACAGAAACTCCCTTTTGCTTAAGTACCTTCAAATGAGTCCCTGAAAGTGTTATAAGACCAGGAAGGCATCAAGCAAGCACTGGCCACGTTGCCCACGCCATGAATGGGTTAGCATCTGACGTAGGGATGAACTTGATGAGGTCTATCACCGTCTTCTTCAAGGATAACTACTCCGAATCCACGAAGCTTTTTTGGACTTCTCATGGAGACTTCTCGAATCAGCGAGGAAAAAAGCAAGGAAAATAAAAAATAAATTTTATAAAACTCGTAATTTGATTGATGATTGAAATAAATGAGTTCACAACCCTTTAAATAGGGATACTAAGCCATGGGAGGAGTTTCGGAATCAAACTACAACTAAAACTCCTAGAAATCACAACTTACTATAAATAGTAAACTTACTATTTATAGATGGTCGTGATGTCTACTAGTGTGCATGGTTTTCGACCAAAAATAGTGTCCTACTTAGCCGTACCATTATGTTCTCCTAATTATTCTAAACACTTTTCATGTTAGGCGCAACTCCTAAAGCCCAAATGATGAAGAGTTATACTCAAATTAAAACTTACTAGAAATAGTAAAAATGAAGATAAAATGGGATTTTGACCATCGATCTGATTGTGATGTAGAGAGAGTCACAGATAGTTACATGGCCAAGATGGATCGGAAAAGGCCCGGTTGATTATAGAAGTGATCCGGACCGTTAGACCTTAAATCAGGCGTATCTGGCAATCTGGAATGAGTTATCGGGTGTAAAATATATGATTTTGGGGTAAAATGTATGTCAGGTTGGGTGGCTAAAGTAGATCATTCAACCCCAAAATCATATATTTTACGTCCAAGCCAGATTTACGAAATACTGCAGATCGACGATCGTTTCCCTATTTTAATTCCATTTTTACTATAAATAGTAAGTTTTAGTTTGATTATAACTCTTCATCCGTTGGGCTTTAGGAGTTGCGTCCAACGTGAAAAGAGCTTAGAAAAACTAGGAGAACAAATTGGCGAAGCCAAATAGGACACTATTTTTGGCCGGAAACCTTGCGCACTAGTAGACATCACGACCATCTATAAGTAGTAAGTTTACTATTTATAGTAAGTCACGAATTCTAGGAGTTTTAGTTGTAGTTTGATTCTGATTTCTTTTCTATTGCTTGGTACCCCTATTTAAAGGGTTTTGAACTCGTTTTTATTCATTCATCAATCAATTTCAAATTTTATAGAATTTATTTTCTATTTTGCTTGCTTTCTTTCTTGTGGATTCGAGAAGTCTCTGTGGATTCGGAACAGTTATTCCCTTGAGGAAGACAGTGCTCAACCTCACATCCTCCCCTACGTTAGATGGTATTTCACAAATTTATATATGGTACGTTGAATAACTCATTCCAGATTGCGAGATACACCTGATTTAAGGTCTAACGGTCCAAATCACTTCTGTCGTCGACCAGAAATTTTCTTATCCATCTTAGCCATGAAACTGTCCACACGACCCGCTCTACATCAGCATCTATTCCAATTTTTGAAACTCTACTCAAATATCTCAAACTAATCTGATCATAAGAATGCATTCCATCTGCATTAATACCTGCCCTTTGATTTGTTCTAATCAGCAAGGCATTCTCTTGTCTACTTTAGTGGACCCTCTAAAGTTGTATTTCATAAACTATATAAAAAATCAAATCCATTCATCTTTGCATATAAAAAAAAAAAAGAGTATGAATTGGATGAGCAATGGAAATGATAGATTAGCATAGGCCTGACCAAATTCAATTTTTTTTAAAAAAAAATAAATCCTATAAATAAAGTAAATATAAATATTGACTGTTATCACTAGCAAATTATTACTGATTTTCTACAATAAAAAAGGAAAAAAAGAAAAAATATTAAGAAAGAAATTATGAAGAAGGGAGAGGCTTTCCAAGAAGGAAGCTTTGGATGAGAGCCAAAGCTCCAGGGGGCTAGTAGCTTAGAACTTCATGACCTGCCCCTCTCACTGTTACTAGTGTTATGTCTCCCTTGTACTCCACCATGTATCCACCAACCTGATGCAATTACATCTTTTTATTAGCCTTTTCACTTCACAACACTATACTTTTAAATTACTAAAAAAAAAAACCCAACTCTGCCGAGTCGCTTAAACTCATCCCAATTCAGCTGAGTTGAGTCGACTCAAGAATATATCATCAAGCAAAGAAAAACTTAGGAAAAAAAAAAACACCATGTCATTACAGAAGACATTTGGTCATACCCAATTGATGGTGGGACCCATCAGATGGAATTCAGATCCATTTTCCGACATGTATGGGATCATGTGTGTGAGATTAGAAAATGCTAGACATCCAATCTTTAGCCTTTTCCCATTCAATGTGGAAATGGTTTAGGAATTTCTTTCTGGGTAGTGTTCTCCAATGGTTGTGGGGACCATTTAATCAACCATGCCCTCCCATTCAAATAGATGGACTAAGCCCATATAAGTGGCCCGAAGCGTGAAAATTCGGGATCGTCACCCTCTAATCAAGAGAAATATGCAGTGAGAAGTAAGAACTGTGATTGGACTTTCCTCCCTTTTGAGGAACCAAGGCTGTCATGAACTCTTCACAGGAAGTTTGAGCACGTTCAAAGAGTATCTAGTAGAAGTAACAGGAACCCTCCCATCAGGGTCCCCACTGCATTTCAAATTCCAACAAAATCAAATTCAATCAAATTGCAATTTTTCAATTTGATTATAATATAAAGAAGTCCACAAAATCAAATTTCAAAGGTAGGGCTATCGATGGGCCACGCCGGAGATTTTAAATTGGATGGGCCTGGGCCACTTCAAATTTTGATTTTGAATAACCTGGGTGGGATTTGTCGAGAGACCTATTTCACGCACATATGAACACTTACCTGTACACCCAAACGCGGATGCCCTTAGCCATGAACTCCTTCAAGAGGGGTAAGACTGTCCCTGGGCTGTCGCGCCGATGGTGTAACACAACACTGCAGTTATTATATTTTGATTAGCAGAGAATTTTACAATTGGAAAGAATAGGGATGCACACGGAATGGGTGGAACTAGTAAACCGTACTGGAACTGACAGATCATATGGTTTGGTCCGGTTCTGAAGTGCACTGGTTCTAGTTCCGATTCCAAAAATCAAAGAATCGCTTAGTTTGGTTCAGTTCTTGGTTATAGGTTCTGTAGAACTGAACCGAACCGTGAACCGAACCATAGAATCGAACATGGATATGAACATGGAATCATACCCCTCAGTCAATAAATATTATTATTTTTTTAACATTAAAAATAAATAAATAAATAAATAAATAAATAACACACATTAATCTTTCTTTATTCTCTCCCTCTTTCATGGCCTCTTTCTGTCTCTCAAGAACCGTACAATTGAACTGGATTATAAAAAACAAACCATGTAATTGGACTGGATTATAATAACATACCATGCAATTGGACTGAATTATAAAAAGCCCACAATCGTAGAACTAAACAGGAACTGAAACAGTTTTCTACAGTCCGGTTCCAATTCAATTCTAGGGTGCAAACGGTCCGGTTCCGGTTTTGTTTTTCTTGGAACCGTTGGGAATGGTTCACTTCTGGTTTCACCCTAGAACCAGACTGAACTGAACCGTGTGAACCCCTAAGAAAGAATATGGTTTTCCTTGTATGGATGCAAAAAAGAAAAGAAAACGAATTGTAACATCTAATATATGAATGATCTGGTGGGCCTCATCTGCCTCATCTTAAATGAGTCATGACTTTAAAAATCACATCGTATTCTTGAGACGTTGAAATGGGCTTCTTTGTGGGTCTGATCTAATCAGGTAATTTCCCTTCATTTCAGTCCTGACCTGCCTACTAATAGGCAGGTACTTGACTAGCTTTCAGGCCTGGGCTTAGGCCTAGATGCTTATCTAGGAGGTCAGAAAGGTATCTGATCTGCTGGTTTTGGACAAGCCTTGGCCCATTTCAGTCAAGGCTATTGATTCCTTAAGATCTGTGGGTAGAGCTCATTTCAGGTTAGATTTGGGCTGTATCTACATTGGGTCTGATCATTAGTTTCAGGCCTGAGATGTTTAACACTATTAAAATGAGGGGAGATGATCTCTAGAATTAGTACTTGGTTGGTGGGTCAGGCCTGACATAGATGATTATCTAATGGGCTGAAGGAATGGGCCCATTTCACCCCTCCTTGGGTGAGGCATGACTTGTATTGCATCCCATCACAATGTATGGCAGGGATGTAACGCACATGAGCCAAACTTGCACGTATTTCGTTCATACCTGCAGGCTGACCATGGATGATCGAGTTTAGTGACATTAGCATGAAGGGCAGTTTGGACTTCAGGAGTATTCAGATATGCATCCATGTAGTAATCTGTGCATGGATCGTATTTCAAAACTTTTTTAAACACACTCACACACAACCCACACACTCATGCCTTAGTGGGATTTCACCACCTATGGATACTCGAACCCTTCACCGGGTGTTGAAACTCCTAAGAGTCTACCACCGGAGCAGGAGTAAGGATCTGATCGTATTTCAATACCTACATGCAAACGCCACATAAAGTATATTAAACTCACAGCAGAAATCTATTCAAACAAGATTATCATTGATCATGATCCATTTATTGGCACATGTATGGTGATCATCGCCATCTAGATTGTGATTGTGGATGGATTGCCTAGTTAAGAGTCACGTCGATCTAGCAATCCTATCCATTAAAACGGATGGTTAGAGGTTTAAAAAATTGAATGGTCTGGATTCAATATGAAGGTTAGATGGTTACTATCATCTATCATTCTGATTATTTGTTGCACGTTCCATTGACAATCAAATCCCTTTGGCTAACTGGATTTCCATGATATTGTTCCAATGGCTATCAAGTTTCACGGGATTTGATTTTACCAAAACTTAGGCTAGCTCGAACAAATCTCTAGCTGGCCGTAGGCAGGGTTCGACTAGCTTAAGATTCTAGAAATCAGAAAATACGCATTGTTGTAAACTTGACCTAAGTTAACCTCGGGCTGGCTGAAGGCAGGGTTGGGTTAGGCGAAGGTCCATGAGATATAAAGAATTTTAGTTGCTGGAAACTTGATCTAGGCTGATCTCGGGCTGACCTGAGATGGTTCGGTTGGCCGAAGATATGGTTGGGCTAGCTGAACACCCTTGATTTTTTCAATAAAATTAGCTACAAGTTAAAGTTTGAAAAACCATAATATTGCACTTTATCTTAGGGTCTTTTCTAAGGTCATATTTACCTTTAGTTTGGCATACAATTGATCTTTTTCTTGAAAATATTTTGAGCCTTCTACTCTTAACATGTTGAATCGCACTCTAGTCTTGAAGTGTGCTGAAGTTCCATACTGTCATAGATATAGTGGCAGATGTATTCATCTGCCGATGTAGGCATCATATAACAGCGGATGAAAACTATCCACCATTATATATCTAAACAAATGGCAGGAATGAAGCTGCTGGTGGTGGAAAATGGCGGTAATTTTTACAATAGAGGATATAATTATCCTCCACTAAAGAACTTAGTACTTGGAAAAAACCGAAACGTGCCACCTAGCGGGCTTTGAATGAGGAAATATATATATCCGCCACTATATAAATGTCTGAAAAGTTCTTGGTGGCATAATTATGGTGTATAAAAGTGGAAAACATAATCCCCTGCTAGTGACGACCACCATTGATCTAGATTATTCCTCCAGTGGCAGACTGGTTCTTTCCGCTATTATATGTTATTTATTGTGGTGGAAGATGTTACCACCGCTATAGGTCATTTTTCTTATAGTATCTATTATAGAAGCAGAGTACATGCCAGCTATACAAGCATGCAAAAAGACTATTTGGTTGAGGAGGTTACTAGAAGAATTAAAATTTAAGTAGAAAGTGGTGGTAATTCATTGTGACAGTTAGAGCACATTACACTTGGCTAAAAATCTGGTATTTCAAGCTCAAACCAAGCACATCGATATAATTATCACTTAGCAAAATCCAATATTTTGCACTGGAACAGGCAAGCCCAATATACCATAGACCAAGCATATAAAACATAAAGGTACTCCACCTTTCTCATATAAACCCAAACTTTTCCTTCCGCTTTTCCAATGTGGGACTATTCCCAAAACACCAAAAAATGAGTTTTTTGCAAATACTTTATATAATATGTATATATTTTTAATATAAAATATATTTAAAATTAACATTTTTACAAGAATCCCTCATTTGATTTTAAAATATATTTTTCAAAAAATATCTGCTAGAATAGAAACAGCTTATATGCATAAAAAAAGATATCTTCCGATTTGAATCTTTCCTTAATATAAGTATCTCAAAGCTCTATCAAAATTACTGGTAGCCACAGCGTTGAACCTGTTATTCCTAGATAACAGAGTCAGAGAAACTACACACATATTCACTTTTGTGTATATTAGAGTTCCCACAATCTTGCTCAGCACAATTAGTGGCCATATACTCATCCTATTTCATGAACGATCCCGAGAGAAACTCCAACTTTCATGAGAGACAACACCATCTCTACATCTACATAGGTGAAATCATTCGAGTGTCTTCGTTACTATTAAGACACTTGTCCTTTAGACTGGATTTCATTAAGAGCTCTAAGACCCAACCCTCTTTTGTAACACTCAGCACTTATCTATTATAGATGATATCGTATATAATTTTAGTGCTGAAACCTTTTCACATATCAGTAACTAGTTTTTTCCTATTGAAACTGTAATTAGAGATTTTCTAATTCTAGGTTGGGTTGTCATTATTGGTGGAACTTTGGTTGAAGAGTTTCAACCCCATCCCTTTAGTTGTTGCCTTTACTACCTCTCTCGTTAGAGGTTTAGTAAAAGGGTCAGCTAAGCTATTGCTTGATTTTACAAAGGAAATAGCAATGATTCCATCTCGAATCAATTGTCTCACATAATCATGTCGTAGACTAATATGTTTATACTTACCATAATAAGTGCCATTATAGGCTCTAGGTAATGTGGCTTCACTATCACAATGTAGTGACACAACCAATATAGGCTTTACACAAAATGAGATTTGTAATAAAAGATCTCTAAGCCACTCAGCCTATTTACTTGTTGCAGCCAATGTTATAAATTCAAACTCCATAATTGAGTGTGTTATGCAAGTCTGTTTCTTAGATCCCCAAGATATAGTTGCACCTCTTAGGGTGAATACCCACCCTGTAGTAGACTTGTTGTCCCCTGCACTCGATATCCAGCTCTCATCGATATATCCTTCCAATATGACAAGAAATTCTGAGTAAAATAGCCCTAAGTCTTTGGTTGCTTTTAAGTAATTAAGGACTCTACTGATAAATTCCAGTGTTCTACATGTTGTTGATAGATGTCTTAAATCTGTCAAACAGGCTTAATAACATCAAGGAAATTCGGTCAGCCCAAGAAAGTTCAGTTGAAAATCCAACAACATATTCTTTTGGAATTTGCAGGAAATTCGAACAGCCTAAGGAGAAGTTCGGCTAGCCGAACTTGTCAATCGGTTAGCCCCAGCTTTGGTTCGGCCAGCCTAAGCTTACATAGTTTATGCATGGACTGCGTAATTTGATGTGGTTTCCGGACTATTCTAAGTCGGTGTGAAAGTAGGGTTTCCTAATCTATAAATAGGAGTTCCTAGGGCTATTTTAAAACATGCTAAGGCTTTCTAAAGTATTCCAAAGGGTTTCTAGATGGGATTCTAGGGTTTCAAAGGGTGTAGCAAGGGTGAGATTCGAGGTTGTTCGAATCGAGTAAGTCTTTTCTCTTTGTAATTTATGCTTTCATAGTGGATTTCTGTTGCTTTGTGCCATGGTTTTTTCCCGAAAGGGTTTTCCACGTTAAATCTTTGTGTTCTCTTTGTGCTTACTTGGTGCTCTTGGATTGCTATCCTAGATCTATATCTGTGTGATTCCACAGTCCAAAACCTAACACCACACTAGGGTTACTAGTAAACGTACTAAGTTTACTCATAACATATGCGATATCTGGTCTAGTGCATTGCATAGTATACATAAGACTTCTTATAGCATTCGCATACTCTAGTTGTGCAACTACTTTTTTGTTATTATCTTTCAACTTGAAACTTGGATCAAATGAGGTTTTTGCTTCTTTTATATTTAATGGTTAAACTTATTTAGTATCTTCTTAATATTATGAGATTGACACAAAACATAACTCCCACTATGTTTTTTAACTTTGATACCTAGGATGGTATCCACATGTCCAAGATCCTTCATTTTGAATACAGATGTTTCAGTTACACATTCCATTTTATTACTAATTATTAATATGTCATCAACATATAGACAAATAACAATTATACAGCTACCATTAACTTTAAAATATATGCATTTATAAGCTAAATTATGCATGAAACCATGAGATAATATTTTTGAATCAAACTTCTCATGCCACTGTTTTGGTGCTTGTTTTAATCCATACAAAGATTTAATTAATCTACAAACTTTATTCTCATTTCCTGATAGATCGAATCCTTCATGTTGTTCCATGTATACCTCCTCATTGAGGTCGCTATTCAGGAATGCAGTCTTTACATCCATTTGATGGATATGAAGATGATGTATGAAAGCTAGCGCAAATAAAATCCTAATGGATGTTATCCTAGCTACAGGAGAGTTGTGTTAAAATAATCTATCCATTCTTTTTGTCTGAAACTCTTATCAATTAATTTAACTTTAAAGGTTTGGATAGTCCCATCAGTGTGATATTTCTTCCTAAATACTCACTTGCAACTTATGGGTTTAGAACCTAGAGGTAAGTTAATTAGTTCCCATGTTTGATTTGACACTATAGATTCCATTTCATCATTAATAGCTTCTTTCCAGAAAGCTGAGTCTGTAGAAGACATAGCCTTAGTATATGTTTTAGGGTCATCTTCTATAGTACTATAGGGATTTTTCTTATAATATTATCTCTATCTCCTTCTACAAGATGGAAAGAGATACGCTGAGAGTCTATATGATCATCGTTTAGACTCTTCTCTACTCTTATCCTTTGACTCCTACGAGGTTCACTTGGAGCTTTCACTACCTGTGGAGCTATACTTACCGGTTCTCTATTAGGAGTTTGGACTTCATTATCCTTTGACTCTAATGATAGTGAGTTCTCAAAGAACTCAATGTCCCTTGATTCCATAATAGTGTTAGACTCTAGATCTAGGAGTCTATAAGCTTTACTATTTTATGCATACTTTATGAAGGTGCATTTAATAGATTTGGGTCATAACTTGGTTCCTTTTGGATCAGGAGTTCTGCAATATGCAAGACACCCCCATACTTTAAGATATCCTAGGTTAGGTTTTCTACCTTTTCATGTTTCATATGGTGATGTTTTATACTACTTAAAGGGAATTCTGTTTAAGATGTGACATGCTGTAAGTAGTGCCTCACCCCATAGACTAAGTGACAACTTTGCTCGTATTGGCATTGAGTTGACCATCTCTACTAACGTCCTATTCTTCATTTCTGTTATACCATTCTGTTGCGATATGTATGGTGCAGTACATTGGTGTATTAGTCCATCTTCTTCACAGAAGTTAGTGAATTCATTAGAAAAGTATTCTCCCCATCTATCGCTGCAGAGAATCTTAATTTTCCTATTTAATTGATTTTCTACTTCTACTTTATATACTTTAAACATGTTTATTGCATCTTTGCTCTTTAACAGGTATACATACACATCTAGAGCAATCATTAATAAATCAATAAATGTTATAAAATACATTCTTCCTCCACGAGTAAGAATGCCATTTAACTCACAGATATCACTGTGCACAAGATCCAATATTTGGGATGATCTCATGACACTAAGAAAAAGTTTCAATTTTGGATTGTATGCACACTTCACATTTATCATTTTTATTATCTGTGCATGAGATTAAACCATTCTTAGCCATGAATTTTAAAGTACTATATCATATATGGGCTAGTCTATCATGCCATAGTCCAACAGATTCAACCATATACGCAAAAGTGATACTTTCATTAAGAGAAAACTTGATCATACTGTTACAAGCATATTCCTTTTTGAGAAAGTTCTCGTTCTTGGACAAAATCAGTTTTCCTGACTCGTACACAACCCTTATTACAGGTTTACCCATAAGATTCCCAGAAACTAGGTTTCGCCTCATGTCTGGGATGTGCAATACATTTGTCAGAATAATTTTCTTCCCAGAAGTAAACACCACTTCAACGGTTCCTTTGCCGACAACCTTCGATCTAACTTCATTACCCATTTGGACTTCTTGACCAATGGTCAATTTGTAACACCTCGTACATTTCAGTACTCGAGTGTTACCATGAAACCTATTTTAATGTAAATACAAGTATAACTTAAGTGAACGTCCACATTCAATCTAGCCTAAATCCAGTTGTGGAGAACAATCCTCATCCATATACCAAGTTATCCTTCCGTTGTCATGCGAGGAGGGCCATCACATCATTAGAAGGACTCTTAAGATTCTAATTTCACTAACAGAAAAATCTAACCATCAATGACACTTTTCATCCATAGTTCAAGTCATCCAATCGATTTATTCTCTAGATGGACCTCTAATCAAGATTTTCATTTCTTGGATAGACCAACCTAAACATTCATCTTAGGTTTAGAAGTCAGAATCATGAGACCCATCTTTCATTAGGTCCACAACATTTTGTCGATCAATCTAATACTTGATTTCCCCTAATTCAACTAGTAAGTTATGAAATCAACTTTTGGGTTGTAAGTAGGCAGCCCTCTAAACCATCGAAAACATTTAATGTAGACCATGGAAGGCATTGACCACAAATCATCTTAAAGTTGAGACCTAATTCGCCAAATCCATTGATCCAGGACAACCTTCATTCATACAACAAGTCATCCATCCGATTAATCTTCAAATAATCCATCACAACTTCAAAGGCTCTCATTTTAGGATTTCAATCACCTTAGTAGACAAACCTGACCATCCACTTTCAATGTCAGACTCTGGATCATCTAATTCATCGTCCATCCGGCTACAGGGCCAAGGACCTATGATAGGAGTTAATTATATCCTAAATAGGTGAGTAAACCATCACACTTCCTCCAAACTGGATGGGGAGCCCCAAGGATCACTAATGGTCAAATCTGGACATAATCTAACCGTTGAGTGGATGGGAATCATCATATGGAATGTAAAGCCATCAAGTAAGGCCCACCTAAGCTTTGGATCTGACTGATCTTTGGTCAGAGGCCCTTATTAGGATCTCTAAAGGGAATGGTCAGTGTGGATCATGCATATGCATCATGGTGGACCCCACCTCAAAGCGTGAGTGCACTGCAGGGACGTGCACTCGCTGTGCACTATTCCAAGAAAACTGGTCAAAGCTTGTTCACCTGAAATTTCTAAAAAAAAAGAGAGAATTTCTCTTTTTCTCTTTCATTTCTGCCTGCAATGGTCTGAAATGGACTGTTTCCGTTTGGTTAAGATAGGGGCCCACATTTGCTGCCCTACTACATGATCCAAACCATCCATCGATCGTGTTGGGTGGGCCGTCCCAACCAAAACCCAATGCCTTTGCACATTGGAAACCCACGAGCATGCGCACCATTCTGGACGAACGGAGTTAGCGTGCAGACGAAGATGTGTTTCCTACCCTCTCAAAACCGACCATTTGTGATCGGTACAGGCCACCTAGAGCTGATCCGAACTGCCCATCTTGTTGGTCTGATGGGCCCGTACAAAACATGGTGGGTCCCACGTGCATTTGCACTCGTCTGCGTACACGAGCATAGACACGAGAGGGCTGCACGTGGCTGGTGTTTCCGAAAATGAAAAACTTTCGTTTTTCCCTCCCCTCCACACTGGCAATCCGCGTGAAATCCACTCCTAGCCATCCCAACTGTATACTCCAATGAATCCCAACCCTCCATTCAACACGGTTTAGGGCTCTCTTCCGTAGCCAAACCAAAACAACGGCCAGTTTTGCATTACCGACTGTATTTGAAGGTGGTTTCGAGTAGGCTAAATCCCTACTGTTCGACTTTCATCCAATGGTTCTGGGATGTTAGGGTAGACCGTAAAAAGGGGAGAGGATTGAGCAAACGCATCTCCTCTCCCAATTTTAAGAAAGACGGCTATCTCTTCCTAAGCTCGAACCCGTGTTGAATGGAGGGCTGGGAAAACAATGATAGAGCTTCATTCCCTTGCTCTCACAAGCACCATGAAGCACAATAAAACCCACTGGTAGCACCCTTTTGAAGTAATGAGTTGATGGTGAAGATACGCCATTAGAGCTGGTCATCTTTCCCTGGCAAAACCCGACCAGTTGACCTGCTAACGGCCACATTCGGGGTACAACTGGGACAAAAAGGAAGATGGGAAAAAAAGAGAGAGAGGGAGATAGAAGCAGTGAAAGAGAGGGAGAACTCAATTCGAATAGTGACGCACTGCACCCTGTCGCATTGGGTCGGGGTTGCTGTTCGACCTTGTACCGACCAAGTCGGCGTTGTTCATGTCGGGTTGAGCGAGGCTCGGTCCAAGTTGTCCCGGGAAGGAGAGGGAGAAGAAAAATGGAGAAAGAAAATGAAAGAAGAAAGAAAGAAGAAGAAGGAAGAGAAACGTTAGGAGTGTAGTTGGATGTTGCACCACTCGACTCGGGCTAGATTGTCCGAACTCCATCTGAGTCCAAGCCAGGTCTAGCCAAGAATGAGTAGAAAAGAGTAGAAGAAAAAGAAAAAGAAGAGAGAAAGGTGACAGGGAAGCGGAGAGAAAGAAGAGAGAGAGAGAGAGAGGCAGAGGGTTCGAGTGGTGCGTTGCTGCACCAGCTCAGGGTTTGCCCCATATACATTTTATTTTGTGCAACCATGTGATGGTAAGCCCCAAATACTGAAATACGATTAGCCACTAGTCGATGGTTTCCATTAAACATCCTAAGGCGATAGACTCATGGGCCGAGGATGGTAGTCATGGAACACTATGCCTGAGTCGTCAGTCTACGTTGGGTGATGAACCCCCCATAGTGACATTGAACTTATTTAAACCGGCTGATTGTAAATGGATTAATAATGGTCAGGCTAATCATGCATACATTACATTCCAGCCATATTGGTAAGTTTGGCACTACGCATATACTATGTACATTCGCTGGTGACCAGCCATATTGGAGTTTGGTACTATGCACGTACTATGTACTTTCGCTGATGACCGACCATATTGGAGAGTTTGGCACTATACATGTACCACATACTTTCGCTGGTGACCGGCCATATTGGTGAGTTTGGCACTACGCATGTACTATGTAGTTTCGCTAGTGATCGGCCACATTGCATGAGTTTTGCCCAACTTCCGAACGAATAAGCATCCCCGGGTCAATGATGCATTCACGCATCCTTGCATCTAATAATATTGTATCATGTATTATTTTGTATGCCTTGTCATATTTTATAACTATGCTTACCCGATGCGGCAGTGTGTAATCTTGAGGGGAATTCACACTGAGTTGGTCACTCATCCATCAAATATATAATTGTACATGTAGCACATGTGGCTTAAGTGATTTTCAGGTTCAGACTAGTGAGGAGTCGGGTACGAGTGTCAGGGATGCACAACTGTATTTCTACGAAAAGCTGCGCGACTTTGCGGCTTATGTTTAGATGTATTTTAATATTTCTCATGTATTAAATCATTTAAATCTTGTATTTGTTAATTTTAGATACATTGGTTTGTATAAGTCATTATGGGCAACCTCTTGTGTATTCTAAATGTAAATGAAAATTTCCTTTACGTTGATTTGTTCATTTTACAATAAATTGTTAACTCTGAAAGAATATATATATATATATATATATATATATATATATATGGAATTTGGCTCTCTTTAGGTTAACACTCGGGTTTTTGGAAAATGAGTCATATACTCGGGTTCTGAAAATATGGGACATTATACAATTCTTCATAGGTTTTGTCACACCCCAAACTCGGTAACCGAACTCACAAGGAATCCGATGGCCGGTTCTGACCGCAACAGCCTCTGTAGTACCTCATTCTTGGCTCATGAGGCAGATTCCGATCCTGGGATCCTACAAGGAGGATTTCCATAACAATATAAGCATTTCCAATACGAGCATACCAAAGATCACAACAAGTATATCTGAGAATAACAAGGACACACATCACAAATCCACTATGAATTTGAACTTTTACAAATATCCATAAGGTCCAAAAGGACATACATAAGATAATAGAAGAAGAAAAGGAAAGGAAAGTCTGCAACACTAGGTCCTCAAGCTCAGTTCTACTCCAAGCTCTGCCGCAACGACACCTACCTAGGATCTCCTGCACGCATCAATATTACATAAGCTTATAGAAGCTTAGGGGGTGGTGAAAATGTGGCAATGGTACACAGAAGCATAAAAGGGGGGTACAGGAAGATAATCATGCTCAATGACAATATCACTATCCTTACCAAGGCTTATCATGAATACGATGCAATGAGTACTGGGCGCCATACCAAGGCAATGCATGAAGGGGCTTATGCAGCCAATGCTAATGTGATGCAAGTAATGTCAGTGCTCATGTCCAAAGCACCTGTTAAGTACATTTTCAATCATAAGGAAATCACTAGAGTCCATTACACTGCTAAATGACAACCGCTCTACAGACCTTGCACAGTCAAATGAGAGTAAGAGACCTCACTACCCGCTTGTGGACAACCAATCACCAACAGGGCTCGATGGCAGCGAACCCATTTCACGAGCTGGTCAGACTCAGCCTAATAATGCCCTCCCTCATAGGCAGATAAGACCACATCCCTACCCAACCGACTACACGAAAGTGGGAGTCATGACCTACCATTATAAGGCCCTCGTGCGCTCATAGCTTCCACTCGGTCACGGCGTTAGAGCTGATCCTTGGTACCATGGAAATTTTGGGAATTACACCCATGGGCATCCTATGCACCTAGTATGCTCAAGTAATATTCTAGTGTCCACACATACAGCCATCCACGAACATCCCCGTGGAGGCAAGGCCCGGGTGAAGCAAGGGTGGTATCATTATGAAATGTGATGCCAATGCATGAGTCACACATACAGATCATGCACAAACTTCAGGCACTGAATGTGCACAAGGGGAGAAACTTCATCCCTTTATGACTACCACACAATGCAATCAATTCATACAGATGATGCATATGGGTCACAATGATGTAAGTGCGCTACCTGTAGGATATGTTCCTCCTTCCCAAGGAGGGATAAGATCTAGGTACGTAGACAGATACCCTAAGGAGGAGAAATCTTCTAGTGGGGTCCCAACACTTTGGAGTGACCACTAACTAAGAGAGTCATCATCCCAAGGAAAAAATGGTCCTAATCAACGGCCCAAGGTGGACCTTCAACCACCTATAAGAACCCTATGAGCCTACCTTAGGGCCACCGAGGAGGACATCCAACCTCAACTGTCCCAAAAGGTAGCCCACTACGCATATAAGTAAAGTCCAAGGCCCAAGAAATCCATAATCTGGTGGGCCATACACTAAGCCCAATACATAGGCAACATGGTGGGCCCTTAAACAAGGTTTGGTCCTAACCATAAGGGTCATAAATTCACTCATCGTGGTGGGCCTAATGGGCAGCCCAGCAGTTCATCCATATGGGCAAATTTCACATTTAACACAAGTGAGTTGGGCCTCACTTTTTAGTCCAAGTATAGGGTCGATTTACTGGGCACCTAAGAGCCCAACTACTTGCATATTATGGCCCCTAACCCATCACAATAGGTAGGAGAGTATAGGCCCAATGGTTGATGGGCCTCCTTAGAAGGATCTAGTCCAAAAGGTTAAGGAACTAGCAATTATCCATATACAATGATCCAACAAAACCCATCTTGGGTGGGCCTCAGATGGGCCCTAATTAAACCCAAAAATACTTTTAAAAAAATGGCAAGATAGATGATTAATCCATCCTCAAATCTGGTGGGTCATGCTGCCCCAGAATAACTCTAATGGGTAGTAGTATTGGGCCCATTGTCAAATTCTAGCCCACCCATTTTCTTGGTCGGTTGGAACCCAACAATAAAATTGTTTTATAGTCTATTTAATCCCTGATGGCCCACACACATCACTGTGGGACCCACCAAATGAGAAGGGGAATATACAACACTTACTTCAAGTGGGCCATGCCATTGGAATGTAGGCCTAGCAGCTCAAGGCAGGGATGTCCCATGTGTGGGCAGTCTATGGGCCTGGGCATTTGGCCCAAAAACTCATTTCATGGGCCCCAATTAGATGCTACCAGAGGGGAGGATGATCAAATCCACTAAGGATCCCACATGGATGGATGGTGGGATATACAACGCATCTAGGTGGGCCCACAAAGTAGGCCGGAGGGCCAGCCAAGGTTGGACGCCCCAGCCTCGGCGTCCCTGCCTGGTGGACCACTCCAAGCTGCACTACAGGCGGTACAAGGGCCCGATGGTTCCACAATTTTACAGGGTGATACTTCCATGGGTGGGCCACACCTACACAAAATTTCAGGATTTTTGAGCAACTACAAATATTTTAATTTAATTAAAGAAAACAAATTGTACTGAAATTCAGCCTGATCTAGACATCCTAATGTGGTGGGCCGGTCCAGCCCTTACCACGGTGTGTACAGGTGTTCATTCACCCCAAAATTTTGTAGGTGGGTCTTACCATGGGTGGGCCACCTCCCTGCAAAATTTAGAACTTTTCGAGTGGTAAAAGTATTTTATTTAATTCATACAATTTATGGACAACAAGGTTGCAAAAAATACAGGTTGTTGGGTCCTTTCCGGATCACCCATGGAGTGGGTCCATGCCATAGAAATCAAGGGAAAGTGGTTGGGAGAAGTGCCTCTACTATTGTACATCAAGGTGGGGTCCACATCAGTGGCCCACCATCCCAAAACATGTCCCACAAAGGGGCTTCCCAAGCCTATATACATGGCTGGACGGTCCCACATGTTAGACCGTCCAGGCCCTTGGGCCCAGCCCTTGGGCTTCCCAAAGAGGGGCTGCATGGGATGGTTTTTAGCATACATCAGGGTGGGGTCCACATGCCAACGACCCACCCTCAAATCCTTCAAAAATAATTTAAACATGTGTGTCAAACACTTCCCAAAAATCAACAACATGAGCTTATGAAAATTCTGGATAGCAAGGTATATTGTTGTCTAGTTCAGCCCATAAATAAAAGTCCAGCAAGAAAATCCTCACACACATTAAGGTGGGGCCACCTAGATAGGCCACACACATCCGGAACATGCTCCAAATCGATTCAGGCCTTGCATGTAAGAATGGACAGCAAGGTGGACCTCCATATGTCCAACAAATGGGACATAGGAACATCCCATCAAGGGTGGACGGTTGGATGTGCTTTACACATCAGGTGGGCCACCATGATCAGCAATATTAGGGGAAAGGAAATAGAGAGAGAGAGAGAGAGAACAAGAGGGTGAGAGATCGGCCATACAAGAGGGATTTCGCCACTATAAATCCCCTTATGCACAAAGAAAAACCAACATACATTGCTCATCTTATGGATTTATGCATGCATGGACCTCTATAATAATAATAATAATAATAATATCTGAGGTGGGGATGCCATCCCCACCATAAAACAAAGGTCTAGATAACCTTGGAAGGGCTGAGATTATGAGATACATCATGATGGGGTCCATGCTGGACCCCATCATGGAATAAGACATGCATGAAGGATGGTCAATGGCCACATCCAAAGGGTTAGATGGGATCCCCACCATGGATTGGTGGGTCCCACTTGTCCCATACATGAAGAAACAAAAGAAATAAGAGAGAGGAAAGAAATCAGCACTAGTAGAAGCACCCACCTCGGATTTTCAAGTTTTCACCATCACTAGGGATCTCAAGCTCTAAGGTTTAAGATTCAATGGTCAAGATGGGACTATGATGGCTAGATGATAGAGGAAATGGGGGAGAAAATTGCTGAAAATGGGAGGAGGGCTGGACATTGGAGAGGAAGAAGGAAAGAAGAGAAATGAGAAGGAAGAGAGAGAGAGAGAGAGAGAGAGAGAGAGAGAGAGAGAGAGAGACAGAGAGAGAAGTTGTAGGGAGGTGGTAATGATGGGTTTGTAAGAAGGGTAATCATAGCTATGGGAGGAGATTACTATGCTTAAAGGGTTTAAGTTAGGCTTGAGTAGTGTCTAAGGTGGGTAGTGTTTATTCCAAGGAATTGTAGTGTGTGTGGGTGGTGTGCATGGGAAATTATGCCATAGGAGTGGTCTATATGCTTTTGTACAAAAAGTGGGCCATATGATGAAATGCTCATAACTTTTGATCCATAGGTCGGATGGATGCACAAGACGCATCATTAGAATCGCAACGACGATACGAACGAAATGGCATAGGTCTAGGGTCGATCCGAGTCGAGTCTACGTGACCGGACTCAAGGATGACCGCAAACATAATTCGAGGGTCGCGGGTCGCCGAAATTTAACCGGTAGGACCGGGGGACCAAAATGAACGAGATGCATCTCATACATACTCATGCACACATGCGAATTCGGGTCAGGTTTTACAATCCTCCCCACCAACAAAGAAATTTTGTCCTTAAAATTGACAAAACCAGAACAATAAAAGTGCATAAACATCATCATATATGTATATATTAATCATCAATCATAAAAGAATGCAATACAAGCAATCACTCATTGAACAAATGGGGATAACGCTCTCCGATCTCGGCCTCGAGTTCCTAAGAAGCCTCGGCCTCCGAATGATGACCTCATTGCACCTTCACCATGGGAATGACCTTGGTCCTGAGGACCTGCTCCTTTCGATCCAGAATACGAATCGGCTGCTCAATGTAGGAAGCATCCTCACGGACCTCGAGTGGTTGCCAATCAATCACAGGAATAATGTCTGACCCACATTTCTACAACATAGAAATATGGAACACGTCGTGTATCGCGGACAACTCAGTAGGTAAGTGTAAGACCCATATCCTAGTCCCTACTGTTCCGTCGACTCCCGCGATCATTCCCGTCAAATTCTAGCAACCTGCGACCAATAATCGGCGTTTGCGAATGACCCAAAGTCGTATCCTGTAGAATCGAGTCGGCTTAATCTGAGACTTGTATCATTGCGAACGTACCGTCGCTGCGGTTCCGACGCCGCGTCTTACACACCAATCCGATACCCTGACCAGAAGATGTGGGTCGGCGTTTATTTCGAAAAAAACACCGCGCGTTGCAATCCCCAAGAGAATCTCTACAACATGTCCCATCAATCAATCACTAAAATCAATCAATCAATCAATCACCTCATGTCAAGTATACACACCTATGCTTTCTTTCTCCACAAGTTAAGCAATCACCAAAGTCAACCAATCTCTCACCTCACCCATCACTCACCTCACATCCATCACTCACCTCACCCATCACTTACGTCCTATCCATCACTCCTTACAACTCTCTCTCTCTCTCTCTCTCTCTCTCTCTCTCTCTCTCTCTCTCTCTCTTTCTCTACACATATTTCCAAGCAAACAAAGGAGAGAAAAATGTGGACGTCCAAGCATCCCAAGTGTGAGAAAAAGTGATTTTTTTGTGTGGCCCATTTCCCATCCCAAAATCCCTCATCCTAGCCATCCATTCCTCATTATCCACCATCAAAGTGGAGCACAAGGAGACCGGCTTTCCAACGGACCAAGAAGATCGAACGGTGGGTGCTTGTATAGGCTAGTTTCCATGTTTTTATGATGGGCCAAGTGAGGCCTACCGATCAATGGTATGGATCTCACTTTGGACCCTAAGATGTGGTCAACGGCCCACATTGATCTTCATGATCATTCCATGATGGGGCCATTCTCCATGGACTCCATCATGATGCTTATTTTTGAGCTTGAAAATGGGTCATCTAGACCTTACATCTTGGTGGAGAAGGGATCTCCACCATTGATCTTTGATTTGATGGGCCCACATGCAATGGGACCCACTTGATGTAAGATTGGACGCTTGAAACGGAGGGCCCATAGTGCCGGGGTCCCTCCATCATGCGTGTCCCTCCATCTCTCGCTCTCTCCTCTCTTTTTATTTATTTTTTTATGTGTGATGAGGTGGCCATGTGGCCCACTTGGATGGACCTCACCTTAATGTATGTCTTATCTACATCATCCAACCATTTGGTGGCCCACCTAGGCAGCATGCCCGTAGGTGGGGCCCACCTTAGATATGTATTGTAACCAACCTGTCCAGCGTCAGGGATGCTAGACGTGGCCAAGGTGATGTGTGAACTGATGGTGAGGTGCACTGACATGTAAACCAAACACAAAAAATATATATATAATATAAATATATAAGTTTGATTCCAAACTTGGAGTGGGCCACTCACACAGGCCCCACCCTGATGCATTTATCAAATCCACGCCGTCCATCCTTTTCCCCAACTCATTTTAGGCATTGAGCCGAAAAATGAAGCTGATACAACTTTCTGGCGGGCCACACCTTTGAAAACAGTGATTTTCACCGTTCAAATTTATTTAAAATTTTCTACACTCCGAAAAATGCCCAATATTGGGCTTGTTACATTGGTTATGGGCTGTAGAATCCATTGGCTGAGGTGGATTTACTTGATGCGGGCCTCACGTGCTAAAAACCATGGAAAAACCATGATTTTTTAAAAAATAATAAAATATATATATATATATAGCCGCAGCAGACGCTGCTGCTGGCAGGCAGGCGGGCGGACGGTAGGGTCCCACAGCCCCCGGTCGTGGGCCCCACCATGATGTGTGTATGAAATCCAACCGTTCATATGGTAGGCCCCTACTTGACGTGGGCCCCCTCCAAAAATTAGGTCCATCCAAGGTTCAGTTGGCCCACATCACAGGAAACAGTGGGGCTGAACTGTCTGCCCTTGAAACCCTTTTCAGGTCTACAGAAGTTTTGGATCAAGATGAAATTTGTTTTCCATTTCCATCCCAACACGTGTGACGTTATCAACCGGTTGGATTGCAAATAAACATTATGGTGGGCCCCATGTGGGACCCACAGTGATGTATGTGTGTCATTCACACCATCCACTGACGGTGGACGATGGACCATCCATGATTTATGTGCTCTATCCTTACCGTCCACATTGGACGATGGGGCCCACTCCCATTGTGTGCGTGTGTGTGCACGTGTGTGCGTGTTTGTGTGTGTGTGTGTGTGTGCATGTGTGTATGTATGTATGTATGTATGTATATATATATATATATATTATATTATATTATGTATAATATTGTATATAAATTATATATTATATTATACATTATATACAGGATGTTGGGCCTTCATGTGGACCCCACCACGATGCATGTGTTACATCCAATCTGTCCAGCCACTTTGAAAGCTCATTTTATGGCATGGGCTAAAGAATGAGTCAGATCCATAGTTCAATGGACCCACCCTTGATGTTTGTGTTATATCCAAACCGTCCATTTCATGGTGGGCCACGTGTGTGGACCCTACCATGATGCATGTATGGTATCCATACCCTCCAATCATTTTGAGAGATCATTTTTATGGCATGAGAAATGAATGGGACAAATCTATATTTAAGTAGACCCCACCCTTGAAAATAGTGGAGACAGTGACTTTCACTGTTCAAAATTTCTAAGGGCCATAGTATTTTCCTACTAAGCTGATATGTGTTTCCACTTCATCTATCCCTATGTTAGTTTATGAATAGGTTGGATCTCTAATACATTAAGGTGGGCCACACCTTGATGTATTTATGGCCTGTTGCTTAGGCCCACCTTGATATATACATGGGGCCCATGTGAGTAGGCCATCTTGATTTATTTGTGGCGTCCATTGAGGCCCACCTTGATTTATATAAGGCCCATTGATGTGGCCCACTTGATTTATATAAGGCCCATATGATGCGGCCCATTTGATGTATCTAAGGCCCATGGGTTAGGGCCCATTGTGATGTATTAAGGCCCATGGGTTGAGACCCACTGTGATGTATATAGGGCCCATGGGTTGAGGCCCATTGTAATGTGATTCCACCGTGGTTTATGTATTGACCTTTATGGTGGGTCATGCCTTGGGAGCAATGTTGGTTTGACGTCCACATTTTAAGAATAATGTTGGTTAAATTTCCACATTATAACTCTCCCTTGGGCCCATTGATAGGCCCATACTTGTTGAGTATAGGCCGTCTAGGTCCATCTGCATTGTAAGGATAGTTCATTACTTTATAACCTGCTTAGTATAATTCCATGACTCATGCCATACGCATCATATGTATGCTTAATATGAGTAGTGACTGATCATTGCATACGTTATTGGGCAGACTATTTATGGGACTCCTTATGAGATGGAGTGCCCACATTATCGCTTCGTACGCGCAGGATTGCTGCATGACTGGATAGTGTGACTCATGCATCTCGCATATATGTGACTTAATCATTGTACGCCCTAGCGACATGAGGGCCGTAGCCTCCACAGACACATCGTGGATGGCTAGATGGGACACCAGAAATATTTGGTTCTAGCACTGTGGGCACTTAAGATGTCCTTGGGTGAAAATCCCAGAACCTCCGAGGCCAGGAGGAGCGTCACGCCCCAAACTTAGAAACCGGGCTCACAAAATTCCCGATCGCCGAATCCGGCTCCGACAGCCTCCTTAGAACTCCATTCTCTGCTCCCAGCGCCCATACGCCAGGTTCCGATCCTGGGATGCTACAAGGAGGATTTTCAATATCAGTTTAATTTGTAAAAAGCATAACTAAAGGCATAACCCACAAACAACAACCAAAAACTCCCTCACATTTCCACTATGATAAAAAACTTTACAAGTACAGTAAGCATAAAGGGAAATATAATGATGATAGACAAAAAGCTCCAAAATGATCTGCTATGCACTCCAACCTCAGCGTTGCTGCGTCCCAACGTCACCTGCACGCAACGGTCGTGCATAAGCTTATAGAAAGCTTAGAGGGTGGTGAAAGTGTGTGCGCAAGGTAGTAATACAATCATGTAGTATCAGAGTAATGCGGAACATGCTAATGAATCTATGAATGTCGTTAGCCGTACCAAGGCTGTGCGATGCAAGGCATGAATGATGTCGGCCATGCCAAGGCCATGCGATGTAAAGATGCAACTCAAGCATGCGAATCCTCATCTAAGTCCTCATATCAATACAGCTCAAATCTGGAATATCACCGGGGTCTAGTACACTCTAAACCAGATTACCGCCCTATCGCACGCAATAAGGTAAGTAGAAAAGACCTCACGACCCTCCTGTCAATATCGGGCTCAGCTCGTCAATAGCGGACCCATTCCTCGAGCTGGTCAAATTCAACCTAGCTTTGCCCCCTCCTCTCGAGCGGGTAAGGCCGCACCCCCTTCCAACCGACCACGACACAGTGGAAAGTGCAGCCATCTGGTAATCAGCACACGACGCTCCTGCACCCACTCAGTCTAGACGTTGGAGTAACCTCTTGGTACCATAAGGGTTTAGGGACTTTCACCTAGGGATATCTATAGCACCCCATGTAGAACAAGATTTTCGGTATCCAATCCTGTCAACCACGATATACCTGTGGAGGCTACAGCCCTGATGTCGCTAGGGCGTACAGTGTCATATCACACAATGCGAATGCATGAATCACACCATCCAGTCATGCAGTAATCCTGCGCGTATCGTGCGCTCATGTAGGGCAACACCGCCTATCCGGGAGCCCCTAAACAATCTGCCCGAAGGCATATGCTATGATCAGTCACTTCTCATATCAAGCATACATATGATGCCTATGATAATGAACCATGGAACTATACTAAACATATTATATGGTAATAGATATTGTTCATAACGAAGATGGGCCTAAACGGCCTACGAGTATGGGCCTAACAATGGGCCCTAGGTAGAGTCATAATACGGACATTTAACCAACATTATTCTTCAATGTGGACATCAAACCAACATTGCTCCCAAGGCATGGCCCGCCTAATATCAACACACAAGCCATGGGGAAATCACACATTGCAATGGACCCTAAGGACACCCCGTTGGGCCTCGACCCATGGGCCATGTATACATCAAATGGGCCGCATCATATGGGCCTTATATAAATCAAGGGAGCCACATCAATGGGCCTTATGTACATTGCAATGGGTCATAACCCCTAGGCCTTTGAGTACATCACAATGGGCCTCATAACATGGCCTTATATATCAAAGTGGGCCTCAACCACGGGCCACAAATGCATCAAATGGGCCTAATCATATGGGCCCTATGCATATCCAGGTGGGCCTCAACGGATGGGCCATAAATAGCCCAAGATGGCCCTCATAACATATATCAAAGTGGGGTCCACTTGAACTATAGATCTGACTCATTCTTTAGCTCATACCCAAAAAATGAGATTCCCAATGGTTGGACAGATTGGGTGCAACCCATGCATCATGGTGGGGCCCATGAAAGCCCACCATCAAGTATGTTACATAATATGATATAATATAATATATATATATATAATAATATACATAATATATATATATATATATATATACTTATATATATATATATATATATATATATATATATATATGCACACACACACACACACGTACACACACGCATGCACCCACGCATACACCTACACTCACACACACGCACGCACCCACGCACACACCCACACCGTCCCCTGGACGGTGGGGATAGAGCACATGCATCACAGCGGGCTCCACCGTCCAGCGGATGGTGGAATAAAATACATAAATCATTGTGGGTCCCACGTGGGGCCCACCGTAATGTTTACTCCCATCCAACCCGTTCATAAGGTCATGCAGACCTAGATGAAGGGTAAAAACAAATTTCAGCTTGATCCAAAACTTCTGTGGGCCCAAAAGGTGTTTCAATGGCAGACGGTTCAATTCACACTGTTTCCTTTGGTGTGGGCCATTGGAGACTCAGATCAGTCTGATATTTGGAGGGGGCCCACCTCAGGAGGTGGCCCACCCAATAAACGGTTTGGATGACAAATAAGCATCGTGGTGGGGCCCACGGCTATAGTCGTGGGTGGCTGCCAGACCGCCCATCCGCCCATAGTCAGTGCAAGCAGCGCCTGCGCCCTCTGGCATGTGTCAGCGGCAGCAGCGCTGCTGCCCTTATTCTTCATTTAAAAAAATATATATAAGTTTTCTTGCGGTTTTCCTCGAGTGGGGCCTGCTTTAGGTAAATCCACACCGTCCAACAGATTCTAGGGCTCAAAATACACAAAACAAGCTTAATATACAACATATTTGGTGTGTAGATACAGCAAGGTGGGCCCTAAAAGCTTTGAATGGTAAGAAACAGAGTTTTCCATGGTATGGCCCGCCTGATTATCGGATTGACCTCATTTTTCGGCTCAATGCCTAAAATGAGGCAAGGAATGGGATGGACGGCATGGATTGAATACATATATCAAGGTTGGGTGTGTATGAGTGGGCCACCCCATGAGCTTGTAACCAAGCTAATATTTGTATTTTCACAGAGACGTCTAGCGTCCCTGGACGCTAGACGGTCCTCCTAATAAAGGTGGGCTTTATTCAAGTGGGCCACCACATGATGAATGGTGTGAGTACAACACACATAGGGTGGACCCAACTCATAGATGGCTTGGGTAAGATACTTACTTCATGATGGGTTCCATTCAAGTGAGCCACATGGCCGAATCATCACACAAAAACATAAAAGAAAGAGGGAGAGAGAGAGAGAGGGAGAGGGAGAGAGATAGAGAGTGGGACACGCGTGATGGAGGGACCTCGACACTATGGGCCCTCCCTTGCAACCAAACATACATCAAGTGGGTCCCATTACACATGGGCCCATTAAATCCAAAATCCAACGATGGGGATCCCTTCTCCACTAAAGTAGACGGTCTAGATGACCCTAGGAATACAAGAAGCTAAACATCATGATGGGGTCCATGGAGAATGGCCCCATCATGGAATGATCATGATGATCAAAGTGGGCCATCGGCCACATCTTAGGGTCCCAAGTGAGATCCAAACCATTGATCGGTTGGCCTCACTTGGCCCATCTTAAAAACATGAAAAACTAGTCTTATCAAGCACCCACCGTTCGATCTTCTTGCACCTATGGGTTCCTTAGCTCCTTAGCTTCGATTCCAATGGAGGAGATGAAGAATGGATGGCTAGGATGGGAGATCTTGGGATGGAAAGGTTGGCCACACTTGGAGCTTTGAAAGAGAGGGAGAGGCTCATACATATGGGGGTTTTCTTTAGCTTAGGAAGTGATTATTTTTTTTTGAAAATGGAGGGAGAGTTGTAAAGGGAGAGAGAGATATTGACGGGTGATGGAGTGATAGATGTGGTGGTGATGGGTGTGTAAGACACTTTTTGACTTTGTTGGCCATTTGTGTAAGAAAGGCATGGCTTGTGTAAGAACTTTTTGACTTTGAGGCTTGCTTGGGAAAGGGTGAAAAGTTGATGTGTACTTGACATGTACTTAACATGTGAGATTGATGGATTGATGTGACAACTCATAGAGATTCTCTTGAGTTTCGCAACGCGCAGCGTTTTCCTCGCACCGAACGTTGGCCCACATCTCCTGACCAGGGTATCACCTCGGCGCGCGAGTTGCGGCATCGAAACTGCAAAGACGGCGCGGTCACAATGGTACAAGTCTCGGGTTGAGTCGAATCAGATTAACGACGTGTAAATCAAGGTCAAGCGCAACGCCGGTTAAGGGTCGAAGGTTGCCGAAATTCGACCGGAAAGACCGCGGGAACCTACGGAACGATACGGTCTAGGATACGGGGCTTATAGCTCTCCCCTTCTAATAAAAATTTCGTCCTCAAAATTTACACAATCATCGCAACTAAGCATAACTCGCGAGAAATAAGAAACATAGCATCACTATATAAAATCAGAGATAACATACAAAATACAACACATGATCAGTCATCAAAGAGATGGGGATAGCGCTCTCGAATCGATGCCTCGGTCACTACTTCATGTGGGTGGGCACATGTGGGCTGGCACACATGTGGCCGGGCCCCCAGGTGTGGCTGGCAGGCTACTATGTGGCTGGCAGGCTACTGTGCCGGGCGAGCTACTGTTGCAGTTGACTGTAGCGTAACTTATCCCACATCGGAAGAGTTGTATGGAGTTGTGGTGGTTATATGTTGGGTTTCTCCCTTAACAGACATGACGCATTTTAAAGCCGTGAGCTTCAGTAAAGCGGACAATGTCATGTGCTGTGGGGCTGGGCCTTACAAATGGTATCAGAGCCGAAGACGGCTCTGCCCTTGGTGGGGGATAATGTGACGCCCCGGTCACTGCTTCATGTGGGCAGGCACACGTGGGCGGGCCCCTAGGTGTGGCTGGCAGGCTACTGTGTTGGGCGAGCTACTGTTGTAGTTGAGTGTAGCGTAACTTGTCCCACATCGGAAGAGTTGTCTGGAGTTGTGGTGGTTATATGTTGGGTTTCTCCCTTAACAGACAATATCATGTGTTGTGGGGGTGGGCCTTATAAGCCCCAACGTCTAGATCAAGTGTAACATGAGCGCCCGAGTGCCGAATATCAGTAGGTCGCGTCTCCCACTGTGTCATGGTCGGTTGGGAGGGGGTGTGGCCTTATCCGCCCGAGTGAGGGGGCTATAAGTTAGGCTGAATATAACCAGCTCGTAAATGAGTCCGTTATCGATGAGTCGAGTAGGTATTGGCAGACTACTGGTCAGGCGAATAGTGAGGTCTATTCCGCTCGCTGGGCTGTGCAGCTAGGGAGGAGGCAGTCGGTGTTGAGTGTAATAGACCCCGGTGATTTCTCCAGAGAGCAACTGTACTGATATGTGGACTTATTGAGAAGGAATTGCATATCCATTCATTCATTCATTCACTATCTACTCGAGTTGGTGGTGCGTAACTATTTATTACATGTACCTTCGCATGGCCAGGATTTCGGTTGGGCGCACGACTAACCTGAGATCAGGAGTTTACCACATTGTGTCTGACTATCCAAATTTAGGTATGAGACTGGTTTGGATAGAAGTCCCTTGTGATGGACCCCATAGCCTGTGATACTTCGTACTATCATCCCGACTTCACATTCCAGCATGGGCTTTCATTCACACCGCGTATTACATTGTATCCGTAGTACTTAGTATTTTGGATTACTATGTTTTTGCACTTATATGGCCTAGATGAGATTGATGGTATTCGTAGCTCGTCAGGATTTGCATATTGCATTGCATCCTCAGCATCTGTTATTGTCTTATTATGTTTTGCATTGCATAGCCTTAGTATGGCTGATAGCACTCATGGACTTACCAGTATATATTTTCGCTTACTCTGATATCGTATGATTCATGATCTTGTCAGTATTTTCGCTTATTCCGATGATGTATGATCCATATACTTTATGGTATACTTGACACTTATCTTGTGCACACACTTCCACCACCCTTTAAGCTTTTGTAAGCTTATGCACGATAGATGCGTGTAGGTGACGTTAGGTTGCAGCAGCGTTGAGCTTGGACCGTGCAGCGGTCTTCTAGAGTTTTGATTTTCGACATATGTATTTCCTTTCAGTATTGTACTTAAAGTTTTTGATATAGTGGATATGTGGTGATGTTGTTTTATGACTTGGTTATGCTTGTGGTTATGCTCCATTACACAAAAAAAATCATACTAAAAAAAAAATCCTCCTTGTAGGATCTCAGGATCAGAATCTGGCGTATGGGCGCTGGGAGCCAAGAATGGGATACTACGGAGGCTATCGGCACCGGATTCGACGATCCGGAATTTTGTGAGCCTGTTCTCCGAGTTTAGGGCATGACAGTAAGGAAAGCCTATAGGCCACAGCGTTCAAGCGCTCGGTAATCTCAAAATGTCCAATAAATCTCGGGGTGAGCTTACCCTTCACACCGAAACGAACCACGCCTTTCATAGGCGAGACTTTGAGATATATCATGTCCCCAACTGGGAACTCGAGGGGCCGACATCGACGATCAGCAAAACTCTTCTACCGGCTCTGAGCTATGTGCATCCTCTGCCTGATAACATCAATAGCCTCTGACGTCTACTGCACAAGCTCAGGACCTAAGAGACGATGCTCTCCAACCTCGGTCCAACAAATAGGAGATATGCACAGTTTGCCATAAAGTGCCTCAAAAGGAGTCATGCCGATAGTCGTCTGATAGTTATTGTTGTACGCGAACTCAGTGAGGCACATATGTTCATTCCAACTGCCCGCAAAGTCGATCACACAAGCTCTGAGGAATCCTCAAGGATCTGGCTGACCCTTTCGGTCTACCCATCCGTCTGCGGAGGAGAAGCGGTGCTAAGACGCAAAGTGACCCCCAGCGCCTGCTAGAAACTTCTCCAAAACTGAGACGTAAATCTGGAGTCTCGGTCTAAAATGATCGAAACTGAAACGCCGTGCAGTCTCACTATCTCCTCAATGAACACCCTTGTGAGTCAGTCCATAGACCAGGAATCACGCACTAAAATGAAATGAGCCGACTTCGTCAGACAATCGACGATAACCCAGATGGTATCGTGACCACGCTGAGTCCTCGGCAAACTGGCGATGAAATCCATTGATACCTGCTCCCACTTCCACTCTGAAATGCTCAACGGTTGTAAGGGACCAGGGAGTCTCTAGTGATCGGTCTTAACACGCTGGCATGTGTCACACTCGGCCATATAACTAGCAATCTGGCGCTTCATCCCCTGCCAAAAATATTGCCTCCTCATATCAAGATACATCTTCATGGAGCGAGGGTGAATAGTAAGTCTCGATCTGTGTACCTCGGTCATCAGATCATGACACAACTCTGGTACATCCGGGACACACAACCGGCCTTTGAAGCGTAATCCACCATTGTAACCAATCTACTAGTCTAACTGCTGCACGGATGCGGCCTCTACTACTCGGTACTCTTGAAGTGACTCGTCCGTCTGCTGAGCCTCGATCACCCTAGCCACCAAAGAGGGTTGAATCGCAAGCTCGAAAGTTAAACAATGGAAGACTGCAGACCGAACTCAAAGTCATACTCTGATACATCATTGAGCATCTGCCACTGTTGAACCATCATATGTGCCACCAGGCCTCGTGGCTGACGGTTGAGCATGTCTACCACCACGTTTGCCTTACCTGGGTGGTACTAAAGACCAAAATTATAGTCCTTCAACAACTCCATCCATCGCCACTGTTGCAGGTTCAACTCAGATTCTGAAAATAGATACTTCAAGCTCTATGATCCGAGAAGAGCTCGAACCTGACCCCATATAGATAATGCCTCTACACTTTCAGTGTGAAGACGACTGCTGCAAGCTCTAAATCATGAGTGAGGTAGTTCAGCTCATGGACCTTGAGCTGGCACGAGGAATACGCCACTGGCTTCCCGTGCTGCATCAGTACAGCACCCAAGCCAACTCTAAAGGCATCGGTGAAAAAATAAAACCCCCACTCCCATCACGAAAAGTGAGAGCAGGAGCAGACGTGAGGCGGTCCTTCAACTCTATAAATGCCTCCTCTCAGGCATCACTCCAGAAGAACTTGTCGCCCTTCCGCGTCAACCGGGTTAGCGGTGCTACAATATAGGAGAAACCCTCGATAAACCGACAATAATATCCCGCTAGACCAAGGAAGCTACGGATCTCAGATGCATTCGTGGGCTGGCCCCACTGACTCACTGCATCAACCTTCGAGGGGTCCTCAGCGACACCCTCCCTCATCACCACGTGACCGAGGAACTTCACCTCCTCCTACCAAAACTCACACTTCTCCAGCTTTGCATATAGCTGGTGGGCACGGACGGTCTCCAGCACAATCTGCAAGTGCTCAACATGGTCCTCCTGGGTCCTCGAGTACATAAGAATATCATTAATGAATACCACCACGAACTGATCGAGGAATGGTCGGAAGACCTCGTTTATCAGTTGTATGAATATAGCGGGCGCATTGGTCAATTCGAACGTCATGACCAGAAACTCAAAGTAACTGTAGTGCATCCAGAAAGCAGTCTTTGGAATGTCCTCCTCTCGGACCCAAATCTAATGGTAACCGGAGCACAAGCCTATCTTGAAAAAATACTGTGCACCCTGCAATTGATCGAACAGATTATCAATATGGGGAAGCGAGTATCGGTTCTTGATGGTGACTCTGTTGAGCTCACGATAGTCCACACATAACCGCAACGAACCATCCTTCTTCTTCACAAACAATACCGGGGCTCCCCAAGGCGAACTGCTGGGACGAATAAAACCTAACTCCCGGTATAAGACTCGTATTCTAGCCCGTACCGTTCCGTAGGCTTCTGCGGTCATCCCGGTCGAATTTCGGCGACCCGCGATCTATTATCGGCGTTTACGCGCGATCCTGAGACGTGTCCCATAAATCAGAGTCGTCTCAACCTGAAACTTGTACCCTAGCGGTCGTGCCGTCTCCATAGTTTCGATGTCGCGTCTCATGTACCGAGGCGATACCCAGGCCAGGAGATATGGGCCCACGTTCAATTAGAGGAAAAAAGCCGCGCTTTGTAAAATCCAAGAGAACATCACATCAATCCCATCAATCACATCAATTAAGTACACATCACACATCAAGTCAAGTACAAGCAACCTATACCTTACCCTTACCTCTCTCTTACACAAGCTACCCGAAAGTCAACCCTTACATCACTTCACCCACCATCTCCCCATCACTCCATCACTCACATCACCTCTCTTTCTCTCATCTCTCTCTCTCATTTTTTCTTCCAAGCTCTATGAGAGCAACCCACGTCCAAGGGAGAGGAGAAAGCCATGTGTGGCCCACCTTCCTACCACTCAATCCCACCCTTCAAGCCTCATCTCAACTGTTAGATCACATTCTTTGGAGCTATGGAACACATTAGCGGAAGAAGGAAGAGGATATCAAAGGTGGGTGCTTCTATAAGCTTAGATTTCATTGTTTTGATGATGGGCCAAGTGAGGCCTACCGATTGATGGTATGGATTTCACTTTGGACCCTAGATGTGGCCGATGGCCCACCTTGATTCTCATGATCATTCCATGATGGGGCCATTCTCCATGGACCCCATCATGATGTTTATTTTCCTTGCATAAATAGGGTCATCTAGACCTTGCATTTCGGTGGAGAAAGGATCTCCACTGTTGATTTTGATCGGTGGGCCCATATGCAATGGGACCCACTTGATGTATGTTGCAAGTCATGGAAGGGAGGGCCCATAGTGTCGGGGTCCTTCCATCACTCGATCTCTCTCTTTCTCTCTCTCTCTTTTCCCTTGTTCATGGCCCATGATGTATGCAATGTATCCATGTTGTCCGCCCTCGTGGGACCCACTTGATGGACGTGTTAGATCTACACCGTCCAAGCCATGTGGGCCCTACCCTTTGGTGATGGAAAACACAAGTATCAGATTGATCTAAATCAAGTGGGCCATGTCTATATGGGACCCACCTTGATTAATATATGTACAAAGCCCGTCCAGCGTCCCTGGACGCTGGATGTGGGCGTTGGGAGTGTGAACAGACAGTGAGTGGTACTACAACATAAAATATATATATATATATATATATATATATATATATATATATATATATATATATATATATATATATATATATATATATATTATACATTTAAGCTTTTAGGTGGGTTGCTCATGCAGGCCCCACCTTGATGTATAAATTTGATCCACGTCGTCCATTCCGTTCCCCAGCTCATTTTAGGCGTAGAGCCAAAAAATGAGTCCAATACGATACTCAAGCGGGCCATACCATAAAAAAACAGCGATATGACTGTTAAAGGCTGTTAGGACCCACTCTGACATTTATATGCACCGAAACACCTTGAATATCGAGCTTGTTTGGTCGGTCTTGAGCCATGGAATGTAATGGGTGGAGTGGATCCTCCCAAAGTGGGCCCCACCTATGAAAAACCTCCGAAAAATTAAAAAAAATACATGCAGGCAGCAGGCGTTGTCACTGACGCGTAGCAGCGTCTTGCTGCTGCGTGACGGGTGAGACAGGCAGGGACCACGTGTCCAGCCATGGGCCCCACCGTGATGTGTGGTCACATCAACACCGTGCATTTTGATGGGCCCCTTTTAGGCAGTGGGGCACCCAAAAATCAGTCGTATATGGAACTTGGGTGGCCCATGTCACAGGGAAACAGTGGAGGATTGAACGTCTTCTATTGAAACCCTTTAGGTTTCACAGAAGTTTTAGATTATTATGAAATTTGTTTTTCCTCTTTATTCAGGTCCCTGTAACCTTATTAATAGATTGGATGGGAAATTAACGTTATGGTGGGCCCCACCTGTCTGGGGAATGGATTGGCTGGTTTTCCACACACCAGCTATATATATATATATATATATATATATATATATATATAGCCGTGTATTGACGTTAGTAAGGTCCTTGGGACCCAGCTGCTGTGAGGGTCTCATCCACGCCGTCCAGTACTCTGGACGGGTGGGACCCACCTTGCTGTAATTATTCTATATCCACACCATCCATCTATTTCTGTGTGGGCCATACCGTGATGTATGCGTTTATTCCAACTGTTCAAATGACCGGACGGTGGAGCAGCTGTGATATATGTGTTTCATACACACAGTCCATCTATCTTGGACTGCCCCACACGTGTGGGCAGGTGGAACCCACCTTGATGCAAATGTTTTATATCCACACTGTCTGTGGCCTGCCATGATATATGTATTTCATCCCTAGGGCTCCACATGATGCATGGGCTTCATCCTTACCGTCTGTCCACTTGTTAGGACGTGGACCCCATCCATGTGGGGGCTCCCTGATGTATGTGTCTTTCCTATGTTATACATGGGCTGGGACGTGGGGCCCATATGATGTATATTTGTACCATCCATCCCCAATAAATGAGGCCCACCTTAGCATATATATTCTATATCCACAGTTCGTCCAGTTCACTAAACGGTGGACTCCACTTTGATGTATGTGTTTTATATTATCCGTTCATCTGCCCCAGGACGGTGGTAACCCACCTCATGTATATTCGCGTCATCCATCTGTTTTTCTGGGGTGGGACCCATCTTAATATATGTATTGTATTTCAGCACCATCCATCTCGACATGCTGAGGGGCCAACTGTGATATATATGTTTGGCCTGCACCATCCAGCTTGCTGGATGGTGGGCCCACCTACTGTATATTCGCAGGCCCCACCATGTTGTACGTATTTCATCTATGTCGTCCACTTATGCGGCCCACCTTGATGTGTGTGTAGCTGACACACTGACCACCTGTTGGGGCCCACTTTATGATGTGTTATATATCTGAGTCGTCCAGCAGCTCATGCTGTTGTTGACGTTAGCAATTGTGGGCTAACCGTGGGGCATGTGTTTCTCTAAGACGTCCACCTGTTTTGCTGTGTACAGCCCCACCACGATGCATTTATTTCATCCACACCATCTAGATTGTGCTGGACGGTGCTGGATAACATTTGGATTGTGCTTATTTACATAAACAATATTTGGACAGTGTTGATCATCATTAGTGGACCATGTGCCCCATGGGATGATAGTGTACAGTGATACATGTGTTACACTTACAACCATTGATATAATTTTTGGTGTGGTCCAAGTCCACTTGAGGCCCATTTTGATGTATTTTGTGGCCCATGTAATGTGGCCCACTTGATATGCAAGGCCTAGTATTGAGGCCCATGGGTGAGGCTCATCCTGATGTATATTTGAGGCCTATGTGATAGGGCCCACCTGTTTGAATCTGAGTCCCATGGGTGAGGCCCAATGAGATGTATTCGAGGCCCATGGGCGAGGCCCAATGTGATGTATTTAAGGCCCATTGTGATGTATTCGAGGTTCATGTGATGCAGGCCATAGTGATGTGTGTGTAGCTCTTGTATGAGGCCATTGCGATGTGTATTAGGCCTTTGTGTGAGGCCATGGGCCGACTATATGCTTAACCCTATGTGGGCCACTCCTTGGGAGCAATGTGGGTTAAATGGCCACATTGATGGGCAATGATGGTTTAATGTCCACATTGTGACCTTCCCTTAGGCCTTGTTCGTCCAATTATTGAGGCCAATTATCGATCGATTTCGATTATTGTAGCCGATTGCCGATTCCAATCATTGAGGCCGATTATCGATCGATTCCAATTGTCGTGGCCGATTGCCGATTAGCGATCAAGGCTGATTATTATGAACGATGGCTGATTCTGATCTGTCGAGGCCGATTGTATAAGCCGATCTCGACTATCAAGGCCGAGTATCGTGGCTGATTCCGATCCGTCGAGGCCGATTGTATAGGCTGATCCCGATTGTCAAGGCCGAGTATTGTGACCGATTCCAATCTGTCGAGGCCGATTGTATAGGCCCATCCCGATTGTCAAGGCTGAATATCGTGGCCGATTCCAATTGTCGAGGCCGATTGTATAGGCCGATTCCAATTGTCAAGGTCGAGTATCTTACTCGAGTCAGATTGTCGAGGCCGATTCCGATTCCGATTATCGAGGCCGATTCCGTTGGTCGAGGCTGATTCTGTTTGTCGAGGCCGATTCCATTGTTGAGGCTGATTATCGAGGTCGATTCTGATTATCGAGATCGATTCCGATTGTCGAGGCCTGATGTAATGTATATAAGGCCATAGAGCCCTTTGTGATGTATGTTAGGCCCATGTGAAAGGCCCATCGTGATGTGTATTAAGCTCTTGAGTGAGGCCCATGGTGTTGTATTTTTGGCCCTCTTGTGAGGCCATGGGTCCACAATATGTTAGGCTCTATGTGGGCCATTCCTTGGGGGCAATGTTGGTTAAATGTCCACGTTGTCGAGGTCGATTATTGATGCTAGTTACTGATACCGATTATGAGTATGTGACAGCATAACATCATGATACATGCCCACACGCATCATCTGCATGTTTGTTATAAGATGTGATTGACCATTGCATATTACATTGGGCAGGTTGTTATGAGACTCCCAGATAAGCGAAGCTTATCTCACATGAGCGCACAGTATGTGCAGGATTGATGTATGACTGGATTGTATGACTCATGCATCTTGCATTATTATTACTGTACACCCTAGCAACATCAGGGCCGTAGCCTCCACAGGCATATTGTGAATGGTCAGATGTGACACGGGAAATCTGTTACTAACATCGGGGTGCCATAGATGGCCCTGGGTGAAAATCCCTAAACCCTCTTGGTACCAGAGGATGCCCCAACATCAAGAACGAGTGAATACATGAGCGTCCGAGTGCCGAATACTTGGAGGTCGCGTCTTTCACTGTGTCGTGGTCGGTTGGGAGGGGGTGTGGCTTTACCCGCCTGAGGGTAGGGGGCATAGCTAGGCTGAGTTTGACCAACTCGTAAATGGGTCCGCTATCGACGTGCTGGGTAGATATTGGTTGACTACTGGCCAGGCGGATGGTGAGGTCTCTTCCACTTGCATGGTCGTGCTTCAGTGGACAACGGTTACATGTAGAGTGTACTAGACCCCGGTGATGATTCCAAAGATGAACTGTACTGATATGTGGACTTATTGAGCAGGAGTTGCATACTCATTCATTCATTCATTCACTATCCACTAGGGCTTGTAGTGCGCAACTATTTGTTACGTGTACCTTCGCAATAGCCAGGATTTCAGTTAGGGCGCGCGACTAACCTGAGATCAGGAGTTCACCACATTGAGTCTGACTATCCAAATTTAGGTATGGGACTGGTTTGGATAGAAGTTCCTTGTGATGGACCCCATAACCTACGATACTACGTACTATCATCCCGACTTCACACTTCAGCATGATCATTCCATTCGCACCGCATATTGCATTACATTCGCAGCATATGGCATTTTGGGTTACTGTGTTTCTGCATTTATTTAATCTAGATACGGCTGATGGTATTTGTGAACTCATCAGGAATTGTTTATTACATTGCATCCTCGGCATCTGATATTTGGCTCTTTATGACTCCTCATTTGCATAACCGATCTGTATTGCGTACTCTGATATTGTTTGACTCATGGACTTGTCAGCATTTCCACTTTACTTGATATCGTATGATTCATGATCTTATCAATATTTCCAATATTGTATGATTATGGCGTTGTGCTAAATACTTGGCACTTACCTTGGGTACACACTTACACCACCCTTTAAGCTTTCTATAAGCTTATGCATGATAGATGCGTGCAGGTGATGTTAGGTTGCAACAGATTGGAGCTTGGATCATGTAGCTGACTTATGGAGCCTTGATTTTGACATATGTAGTTCCCTTTCAACATTATAGTCAAATGTTTATATTAGTGGATATGTGATATTGATGTTGCTTTTGTGATTTGGGTAAACTTGTGGTTATGCTTCTGATGAGACAAATTGATGTTGAAAATCCTCCTTGTAGGATCCTAGGATCGAAACCTAGCATATGGGTGCTGGAAGCTGAGAATGGGGTACTATAGAGGCTGTCAGAACCAGATTCGGTGATCGGGATTCCTGTGAATTCGATTTCCAGGTTTGGGGCATGACACCTGGAGCTCATCCAATTGCTCCTGCAGTTCCCTCAACTCCAACGGTGCCATCCGATAGTGGGCCTTCAAAATAGGGGCAGTACCGGGCACCAGATCAATCTAAAACTCCACCTCTTGACGCGGCAGCAAACCCTGGATCTCTTGGAACACATCCGAGTACTCGCAGACAACTGGCAACTGCTTAATACACCCTACCACAGAATCCTCGACGACAGAAGCCAAGAAACTAGATAACGGCTCTCCCCTGGGCTCGATGATAAACTGGAATATTGGCAAGCCGGGAATGTGGAACATAACTGTCCTCGCGGCACAGTCCAAGACGACACAATTCTATGCAAGTCAGTCCATACCCAGAATAACGTCAAAGCCAGACATCGGCATCACGAACAGATCGGCAGGAAGGAACATCTCGCCCACTAACACCAGGCAAGAAGGGCAGTGACGGGTCAACACAACGAACTTCCCCATGGGAGTCGAAACGGCTAAGGCCTCAGACACGGGCTCTGACGGAATACCAGTCGATCGACAAAACTGCTCAGCCATAAAAGAATGGGAGGCACCAGAATCAAATAAAACATGAGCAACAAAAGCAGGAACAAGAAGAATACCCTCAATGACTCCACCGGTCGATGACTGCGGGTCTTGGCCTGGCGCCTGCTGTGCAGAATAAAAGCGACCCTAAGCTAGTAGGGAAAGTAAACCGGAAGACTGTGGATCTAGAGTCTGTGCCTGCTGGGCTGCTATACACACTCGACCCAGAGACTGGACATACGGATATCTCCTCTGTTGGTGCTGCTGCTACTGTTGTCTCTGTTGTTGCTATCTCTGCTGAGGAGGAGCCCTAGGAGCGGCTGGTGGAAGCTACGCTCTCTACTATTGCTGCTACTGAGGACGAGGAGGAGGCAACTGCGGTGACCTCTACTACTAAATGGGGAGAGGGCACTCACGCCTCCGATGCCGGACCTGTCCACAACCGAAGCAAACACCGGAAAAGGGGCTGGAAGATGAAGCAGCTGGCGATGCTGATGATGATGAAGAAGCTAGTGACTAAACCACAAGTTGTCGATACCTTGATCTGCCCCTCCGTCTCTACTGACGATGCTGCCTGGAACTGCCGGCTGGAGCTCTCCTCTTCCGGTCTCCACCGAAACTCTGATCTCTCAACCTCGGGTCATAGCCCAGTCCTCCTCATAAACTAGTGCTCGATGAACGACCTGGTCGAACGTCTCCAAACAATGCCCTACCACACAGCTACGAAGGGCAGGACGCAAGCCAGTCACAAAATGACGGGCCCTCATCTTCTCATCGCTGGTGAGATAAGGAGGAAATCTAGACAAGGTCAAGAAACGGGCCTCATACTGAGATACGGTCAAATCTCCCTGAACCAGGGTCTCAAACTCGATCGCCCTCTAGATCTGAACATGCTCGGGGAAGAATTTCTGGTCAAAACGGACCACAAATTCTTCCCAGGTTCAAACAAACTAGGGCCCGACCATCCTGGATACGGATGATCACCAATGACGGGCTTCGCCCTGAAGAAGATAGGTCGCAATGGAGACTCTCTGATCCGCAGGAAACTGCATGGTATGAAAAATCCTCGCAACCTCAGTGCGTCATGCCTCAGTGGCAAAAGGATCAGGGTGACCACTAAACCTCGGGGGATCATGCTGTCGAAACTCTCGAGCTGTCGCGCTCGCACACAGCATGTCAAACTACCCAGAAACCTCGGTGGTAGCAGGCTGACGGGTCTGCAACGCAGTAGCAACAAGCTGCATCAGCTGTTGAAAGTGTTCAGCTCTTATAGGCACTGTCGGAAAAGCAGGAGCGGCACTCGCCTCGGGCGGAGGTACGGGTGTGGCTCGTAGAGCAAGAGTCTCTACAACCGGAACAGCAGGCTAAGGAGGGGGAACCGGCGGGGGAACTGGAGCAACTGAAGGAACGGGCGCTACAGGCTCAACTGGGGGAACAGGATGGATCGGGACCTCATGAATCGGATCCTCAACAACGGGAGCAGGATGTGCTCGAGTAGAACGGGTATCTCGGGCACCTCGGCCACGGGCACCACGACTACGAGTGCCATGTCTAGGCAGCATCGTCTACAAAATAACGATGATGTAATGAATTATGATAATTACATGCTCGATACGGAGCGAAAGGAAAGGTCTCGGGACACTACTTGTCTTATGCTCTGAGTAAACATGCGATGTTATCCCGAATTATTCTAGAATTATTTGTTATGCTCTGATACTAACTCCTGTCACACCCTAGACTCAGTAACCGGACTCACAAGGAATCTGATGGTCGGTTCTGGCTGCAACAGCCTCCATAGTACTCCATTCTCGGCCCCTGAGGCAGGTTCCAATCTTGAGATCCTACGAGGAGGATTTCCATAACAATATAATCATTTCCAATACGAGCATACCCAAGATCACAGCAAGTATATCTGAGAATAACAAGGACACACATCACAAATCCACTATGAATTTAAACTTTTCCAAATATCCATAAGGTCCAAAAGGACATACATAAGATAATAGAAGAAGGAAATGAAAGGAAAGTCTGCAACATTGGGTCCTCAAACTCAGCTCTACTCCAAGCTCTGTCACTACGATGCCTGCCTAGGATCTCCTGCACGCATCAATCTTGCATAAGCTTATAGAAGCTTAGGGGGTGGTGAAAGTGTGTGGCAATGGTGCACAGAAGAATAGAAGGGGGTTACAGGAAGAGAATCATACTCAATGACAATATCACTAGCCTTACCAAGGCTTATCATGAATACGATCCAATGAGTACTGGGCGCCATACCAAGGCAATGCATGAAGGGGCTTATGCAGCCAATGCTAATGCGATGCAAGTAATGCCAGTGCTCATGTCCAAACCACCTGTTAAGTACATTTTCAATCATAAGGAAATCACCAGGGTCCATTATACTACTGAATGACTACCGCTCTACAGACCTCGCATAATCAAACGAGCGTAAGAGACCTCACTACCCGCCTGTGGACAACCAATCACCAACAGGGCTCGACGACAGCTGACCCATTTCACGAGCTGGTCAGACTCAGCCTAATAATGCCCTCCCTCACAGGGGGATAAGGCCACATCCCTACCCAACCGACTACACGACAGTGTGAGTCGCGGCCTACCAGTATAAGGCCCTCGTGCGCTCATAGCTTCAACTCGGTCATGGCGTTGGGGTTGATCCTTGGTACCATGGAAGTTTTGGGAATTACACTCATGTGCATCTTATGCACCTGTTATGCAGTGTCCACACATACGGCCATCCACGAACATCCCAGTGGAGGCAAAGCCCTGGTGAAGAAAGGGCGGTATCATTATAAAATGTGATCTCAATGCATGAGTCTCACATACAGATCATGCACAAGCTTAAGGCACTGAATGTGCACAAGGGGAGAAAATTCATCCCTCTATGACCACCACACAATACAATCAATTCATACAGATGATGCATATGGGTCACAATGATGTAAGGGCGTTACCTGTAGGATATATTCCTCCTTCCCAATGAGGGACAAGGTCTAGGTACATAGACAGATACCCTAAGGAGGAGAAATCTTCTAGTGGGGGCCCAATACTTTAAAGTGGCCCACTAACTAAGAGAGTCATCATCCCAAGAAAGAAACGGTCC
>JAJHSJ010000013.1:43948064-44014417 GCA_021015155.1 Magnolia officinalis
CGCTTTGTCTGCCATCAATTGTCAATGGAGAAATGCATAGTAAGAGAGAGAAGATGAAGAAGAAGAAAAGGGAACTGGGCTTCTTCACCATTTTTCTTTTATTCCTTCCACCCAAAAATCTCAGCTGATGGTGGAAGGATAGAAGAGAAACAGAGACTGTGTGTGTATTTATATACATACACAAAGGAAACATGATTCAAATACCCTTTGAATTGAGGGAACTGCTCTGGGTTCGTAAGGGATTTGTTTGCATGCTTCCAAAATCAATGCAATTGGTGCCGTTGATTCCGGATTTTGCTGCTGTGGTTTGCTACAACATTATGATCCAAGTGGTTAAATCTGGGGGTCATTTTTTTCAATGATCCAAACCGTTCATTGGATGGGCCTGGCCGTGGATTGGTATACCCAAAAAGGAAATGATCAGATTGGAATGTCTCTTTAACCATTGTTTTTGAGGGACATTGGGGATGGAGTTTTGGGCCTTCGAATCGTGAAGGAGAGTCCCAACGGGACGCGACTCGCCAGTCAACCTACCCAACCGGCGGAGTCCCTGTCTGTAGTGTGGGCCCTACCATGATGTATGTGTTTTACACAGGCTGTCCATCTGCTTTTCCAGATCATCTTAGTGTATGAACCCAAGAATAAGACATGTTCAAATTTCAAGTGGACCACACCACAAGAAAATAATGGTGATTAAACGGCCACCATTAAAAATTCTTAGAGCCCATTGTAATGTTTATTTTCCATCCAACCTATTGATTAGGTCGCACAGACATGGACGAAGGGAAAACACAAATATCAGCTTCATCCAAATCTTTTGTGTCCCTCTAGAGGGTTTTAATGAAGGGCGTTCAATCAGCATGGTTCCGTGTGATGTGTTCCCCATGAGATTTAGATGTGCCTCATTTTTGAGCTCACATTCTTAAAATGATCCGGAAAAATGAATGAACAGATTGGATAAAACAAATACATAATGGCAGGGCCACAGATAACTGTCCAGTAGAACTTGAGTGGGCAATCCACGTCCCCTGTACACGAAATTTCTGTCGGGCCCACCGAAATATGCATGTCACATCCAATCCGTCCATAGCGGGCAACCACCGGGATTGAACGCCAACCGTCAAATCCTCGTGGGGCCAGAGAAGTTTTGTTGTGTTTTCAATTATTGCGGATGGGAATAACCATGTGAACGCTTTGGATGCATTCAAACGCCACGGTGTCCATCCAACTGTTCCGTATGGTGTGGTCCACTTGAGTTTTTGTTTTTTTATTATTATTATTTTTTTTTTTGTTTTTTTTCGGGTTAGCTTGTTAGTGCACACCCACTCCATGTTAGCCACCCCGCTGGGGATCGATACCAAGACCTCAAGTGTTGAAACGAGGTATGTACACTCAGTCTGCCAGTTGAGCTATAGATATGGAAATAACCATATGAACGCTTTGGATGCATTCAAACGCCACGGTGTCCATCCAACTGTTCCGTACGGTTTGGTCCACTTGAGTTTTGGATCTGCCTACATGAGCGGCAAAACTAGTGGATGGATTGGATATGACACGGACATCCCGGTGGGCCCCACGGACGGTCACATGAAAGTCTCATTCCTTTTACGCCTCATCCACGTTTGCCGTCAGGACTACCGTTTTGGATCACCGCACGTTACGTCAGTTTCAACGGCTACACTACACTCCCGCCATTTCCTAATTCTCGGCAGTGGTTTCGTCCAGTATATCCCAACCTATTATAATAAAATAAGCTGGAGTATAGCCGTTGGATTTGGGCTGTCCTCAATACACAAACCGTTGATTTGAAGGGGATCCGCTTGTACGGGGGATATACTATAAAAGCTCTGTGATTGAACATTTGAAGCCATTGACTATACAAACGTTACGGTAGACCTTCATGTTCAAAGTCAATGGACTAAATTATCAAAGGGTTGAAATAATAGAAGTGAGAGCTATTTGTTTCCGTTCCACCATACAAAGTTAAAATTGTCATATAAACGGTTTGGATCATTGGACAATGAGTCCGGATGTACGTTATTGCAGTACGTCCGGATGTAGTGGGGCAAACCTCAAATCGTATTGGGTACCGAGTTACTCGGTACGCTCTTATCGTACTAAAAAAATCAGTTGGGCCCACAGTGAATGTATATGTTCATCCACGCCCTCCATCCATTTTTTCATCTCATTTAAGGGGTTGAGTTCAAAATTGAAGCATATCCAATGCTCAAGTGGATCATACCACAGGAAACTGTAGGAATAATGATTTCCACGGTTGAAACCATGCTAAGGCTCACAGTGATGTTTATTTGTCATCCAACCTGTTCTTAATATCATACATGTCATGGATGAAGGGAAAAACAAATATAAACTTGATCCAAAACTTCTATGGCCCTACGATTATTTCAACGGTATACTTTTAATTCATATTGTTTCCTTTGGTCCATTTAAGCTTTTGATATGCTTCGTTTGTGCTCAAGCCCTAAAATTATTTAGTAAAATGGATGGATAGAGTAGATAAAATACATAAAATCATGGTGAACCTCACAAAGTTTACTCTGCAAGCAAAGTGTACTGGGTGGAACTTGTCACAGCTTGGCTTGGCCCGGTCAGTAGCTAACCCTAGCTCAAAATCGGCTGGGTTCGGTCCTTGAGCCTGACTATCCAGCTTGGCTCAGCAGCAGCTTAGGCTAATTTGAGCCAAGTTAAAGCTTTTACACCATTTTCTCAAATACACATAGTGCATCTTCAATTTCTCATATAATGCGAAACAATAACAACTCCTTACAAGTATTTCATTAAACACTTGGCGAGCATAATCAAAATCAAGAGATGATGAGAATGTATGCACCTGAAACATAGTGATTTGTTTCGTATACATTCATTCCTCGCCACCAGCCAATCTCAAAGAGAATGCATCCACCCGAAACAACACTTCGTTGAGTCATTTCATCAATATCAAAATAACCAACTCACCCAGCCAATTTGAGTTGTGGTTCGATCCAAATCGAGTCAAGCTTGAACTTGGCTCGAAATATTTTCGAGTTTTAAAAAATAAGCTCAACTAGGCTGAATCCAATTTTGAGACAAGGTGAGTCGAGCTTTTTCGAGTCGAGCCCAGCGAACTCTTAGCTAACTCGACCGTGTACAACTCTACCAAGAACCATAGTATGGACGAAGATTGCAAGTTGGGTGGGGCACGCTGTGATGTTTTTTGAGAAATCCATCTCATCCATATGTTTTTCCAGATCATGTTTGAATATGGACCAAAAACTAATGCAGATCTGAAACTAAAGTAGGCTGCATGACGTTGAAACCTCCCTGCGGGCCACTGTGATATTTATATGCCATCCATACCATTGTTAAGGTCATTCCTAATGAGATGAATTGCAAACACAAACATATTAACCTACTCCAGAACTTTAGTGGTCCCATGGATGTTTCAACTGTGGTAATTAATTCTCACTGTTTCCTATCACGCTGTCAACATGAGTTTAGATCTGTCTCATTTTTTATTTTTTTTTGGGGCCATGTTTTAAAATATAATGATCAGAAGAAACTGACAAACCAAGTGGATCCCACAAACATCATGGTAGGGCCAACCTAGCTTTCCACCGCAGGAAGTTTCTGGGAAAGGTAGGCGGCTAGGTGCTGACGTGGTGTTCTCGGGTTCATAGATACCATTTTTCAAAATCAATCCTATTCAATTTGTGACAATGGTAGCTCCTAAATAGCCACAAGCTAATGATCATCAATAAGTTACATACCAACATTTTTTAACCATTGATTTTATATGATTAATGTTTGAACGGCTCAAATTATTCTAATTGAATTATTTTGAATAAAATTACATGTACAATGGATTATTAGTCTAATAACGCCTGTCCGCCGTTGCTTGATTACATTGCAATTATACCAAAGTTGAAAGACTATGGAAATCAAAATACACTCAGATACATTTACTTTTGGCATCCGAATGCACCTAAATACACCCAAATTGAAGCTGCCAAACAACCTTTACTGGAAAATGAAGAGCGAGAAAAAACAGGACCAACAGCCACATAGGCTGTACATGTATGAGAGCGGATTGGCTAGGGACCTTGCCACTAGCCAATGGCTAGTTGGCGGTGCTATGTGGCCCCCACCATGATGTATGTGTTTCATCCATGCCGTCCATCTATTTTTTAAGATCATTTTATGTTATAAGCATAAAAAATAAGGTATATCCCAATCTCAAGTAGACCACGTTAAAGAAACAGTTTTAATTTAACGTCCACTATTAAAAACTTCTCGGAGGCCATAAAAGTTTTGGATCAAGCTGATCTTTATGTTTTCCCTTCATCTAGGTCTATATGACCTAATCAATAGATTGGATGTGAAATAAACAGTACAGTGGGCCTTAGGGGGATTATAATGGTGGTCATCCAATTACTACTGTTTTCCTGTGGTGTGGTCTAAATGAGATTTATATACCTCTCATTTTTGGGATCAAGACCTAAAATGACCTATAAAAATGGATGGACGGCATGGATAAAACACATTCTTCATAGTGGGGCCCACAGAGCACCGGCCACTAGCCACCGGGCTATGACAGCGACACTAGCCAAACCGCCTCCTGTATGTATAAACCTTAGATGAGAGACTGGCTGTCCACATGGTGGGGCTCAGATGGTTACTGACTATTTAATACGTGTGTGCGACGTTCGTACGTGTGAGCAGAAAGTATAGAAAAATTCACTTCTAAAGTAGCAATTAATCGATGTGATATTTGGACGCGGATTGCGTCCTACCCCCGCCCGGACAGGGCTCTGTGGGGCCCACCGTGATGTAAGTGTTTTATCCAAGCCGTTAATCGCTTTTTTCAGATCATTTTAAAGTACGAGCCAAACACTGAAAAAGGTACAGTGCTTAAGTGGACCACAAAGTGGGGATTTAATATCCACCATTAAAAACTTCTTGGGAGCTGGAGAAGTTTCGGATCAAGCTAATATTTGTTTTTTCATTTCATCCACGTCTACATGACGTTATTAATAGGTTGGATGATAAAAAAACATCACGGTGGCCCTTAGAAAGGTTTCAACAGTGGGTGTCATTATCAATGCAGCTTCCTCTGGTGTGGTCCACTGGAGTTGCGAACCTATTTTAATTTTATGTACACATCTTAAAATGATATGGAAAAAGCGATGAACGGCGTGGATAAAACACTTACATAACGGTGGGCCCCATAGAGCCCTGCCCGGACGGATTACCGGGGCTCGGACGGATTACCGTCCGGGCGGGGGTAGGACGCAATCCGCGTCCGTGATATTTGGAGAGGGACATGTTACTAAAGTCTCCATGGAGAGCGAGGACGCGGTTTGACTACTATCCCTCCTTGACCCGAGCTCAGGGCTCTGATGGGCCACCATGATGTATGGCTTTTATCCACACTATTTATTCTTTTTGGCATATTGTTTTCGATTATGATTCAAAAAATTAGGCAGATCCAACCACACCATAAGAAGCAGCAGTGCTAGCAACGGCAACAGTTGAAACCCATACAGATGTTTATTTCCCATCCAGCTTGTTAATAAGGTCATATAGACATGGATGAAAGGAAAATACAGATATTAGCTTTGTAAAAACGTTTACGTGACCCTTGAGAAATTTTCAACAGTTCACATTCAATACCACTGTGTAGTTTAGTTGAGTCTTGATTTTGTTTAATTCTTAGTCATATTACTTGAAATGATATGTCCAAATGGATTGACGGTGACCCCATACATTATAGTGGCCCCTCGTAGCCCATGCTGGAGCTCAAGACTAACATGTCTTTAGTCCACGTGGCCTTGTGCCTTGGATCTGTGCCTTGGTGTCTATGTTGGGCTCTCGTCTCGAAAAATAAAAAGTCTTTTTAAAAAGAGACGTTGACCCCAACCAAAATTAAAATTTGGTCCATGTCTGGGCTGATATAGTCTGTTCATTTTAATCAGATAGTTGTGAACCAACTGAAATGTTCTTTCAGTTTTATATTTAAAGGTATCAAGGGCCCACAACTACATTAATATTGTGTATTAATTTTAAATAAAATTATCTTGTGTAGTCAATCTATGATGATTTTTTCCCTCAAACTTGGCCGACTACGTGAAGTTAAAACCATGTACATGTGAATGAGATGGATTTGTTTCTAGACAATCTAGTGGGCCCCACATAAGAAGTAGATGGATTCAAAACGTGGGGCCCTTCCACACGAGAACCATTTAGCAGGTTTTTTTTTTTTTTTTTTTAATTGGTATGAATGGTGGAGTTTGTAAAAATGAATAGGGTGTAAAAGAATATTGTAATGAATGTATTTTTATAATAGAAGGATGTTGTAATGGATAAATTTTGTAATAGAAAAATGTTGTAATGCATGAATTTTGTAATGAATGTGATGAATGTTGGAGTTGATGACTGTTGTAATGGCTCAATTTTTATAATGCAAGAATGCTGATGTTGAAGTATATTGTAATTGATGAATGTTGCATGGTGGATTATTGATATTTACTGTGAATCGTCGATATTCACTGTGGATCGCCAATATTTTCATAGTAGATCGTCGATATTTAGTGCAGATCATCAATATTCACTGTAGACCGCTAATATTAAGAGTGAACAACTGATATTCACTAGGGATTGTAGATATTAAGAGCGGACCACTGATATTTCCACTGTGATTGCAGATATTCATTGTGAGGTACTGGTCCGACGAAAACGCCAATAATTCCTTTTACATGTCTGATTTGGGTAATCTTATGCTCGTTTGAAAGGTAATTTGATGAAATTTCAAATAAATTTAGAATAATTTCATTTAGATACCATTTAATTATATAAAAGTGGACCCAAAGTTCACTAAGATCATCGTGGATCGTTAATATTCACTATGGGATACTAGTCCAATGAAAACAACCATAACTCTCTCGTTACATGTCCGATTTGGGTGATCTTATACAGGTAATTTGATGAACTTTCACACTACGCTAAAATTGTGAATTTACGATGGACCAAATCCGGTGTAAAACCAAATAAACGACAGATTTTGTCCGTCGCTGTTTACTGGGTTGTTTTTTCTTGTCGATGGATAAAATCCGTCGTTTAATCTACGACGGATAAGGTCCATAGTAGATTACCGACGGATAAGATCCGTTGCAAAAATAAAAAATCCGTCATAATTTTTTAAAGACAATTCAGGTGGTTTTAAAAAATTAGCAACGGATTTGGTCCGTCGCTAAAATAGCTGTGAATTTTTCAAAAATTGTCAGGTTGGTTTGTATTTTTTTTTAAAAAAAAATCTTACACCTGATAGTCATTCAAAAAATAATTCACACGATTGTTTAATAATATCATAATCAATCAATGATTAAACATGTGCGTGCATGTTTCACCCATTTAACATTCATCAAGACAATATAATTAGCACAATACCAATAAAACAGTTAACAGTCTATTTAATGTTTTCATACTACAAATGCACATGAATGTCCATTTTCCATGATACAAATGTTTATAGCAATACAACTTTCCATGCAGCCACATACCCTGATATAGCCAAACAAGCAAAACCAAAAATAGCATGGTAGAAGACAAGAAAACAACCAAAAATAGCTCTTAGTTTCAGAATTAATACAGTATTAGGTATTCTAAATGACTTGATCAAGAATAGTTATAGCACATGCTATATAAATCTGCTAGTTCCCAAACACAAATTGAATAAGATTGTTAATTTCCTAGCATTGACATGAAATTCATTACATGGAGGCATGATAAGAACATTACATTGAGATCGAATAATAATAAAGCTGAATTTTAACATCAACATAGTATTGAGCTAATCAAAACAGGATCGAAAACTCTCACTTCAAACAACATAAAAAATAATTAAATAAAAAAATCCATTGTTTGAAGCAGAATCAAGCAACCAAAATACATACATACCTTGAAACTGTGGCAATTCGCCCATTGGTTCGGTCGCAAAATGAGCTCCTGAGAAATGAGAAAATCTCCGGTCCAAATACCAAGGTCGGAAGTGTAATGAGAGAGGAAGATGCTGATTCAGATGCGTGATTCTAGATTTCATGTTCTACGAAGAAATTCCACAACATCTGCTCTCTTCACTCTTGGAAGAAGAAGAACCAGATCTGATGTTGAGGCTCTTAACCTGCACATAAAAGAAAAGGGTGTAGAAGTATCATAAGGTAGGAATGCCAAGTGAGCCGCACACCCAGCAGGGAATGCCTTCTATAGGTGGGGGCTGTGATTATGGTAAAGCTGAGTCGATTATGGTGAATGATGAGGAAGTTGGTGCAGCCAACACTCCTACAATGAGTGGAGCTGGTGAACACAAAAGGCCTGAAGATGCACGAAATTTAGTTTACATAGAAGAGGAGAAACATGTTGAGCCCACAACCTTAGAAATTTATGTTGGGCACTCTGGAAGCAAAGGACATCCTGCCATCGAGAAGCATGGATAAAGATCTGGAACATGGAGGTTACTCAGGAAATGAGCATCCCATTGAAGACAGAGTTGGTGCCAAACAGATGGATTTAGTTTCGTGCGCGAGCCATTTCTAATGGCTATTAAGAAACTTAGCTGGGTAAGAATGTCTTGTGAGAAATTGCCATGGAGTGGCAGTATTTCTGAAACAAGGCAAACCAATGCCAGTAATCTAAGCAGTGGGGACTGGAAACAAGTTAATGTTGCAGATACACAACTTGATTCTAGAGCCCGTTGTAGCTGCTTAGATGAGCCATTGCTTGAGTCTCTTGAAGACATATTGGAACACAACAGAGGTCATAAATCTCAAGCTCTCTTTTCCCAAGAAAGACATGCCCAAAAGTAACAGCTGGTCAAAGTAAAACTACAAGAAGAAATAAATAAGTTCGCATAGTCTAACGATGTAAAACCTCACCTCTATTCCAAGGATTTTGCTGACTCCGTACATGTGGTGCAAACCACATACTATTTCTCTAATCACTGTGTTAAGCCCGGGGCATAGGCCCCAACATGTTACAATGCATGCATGGACTTCATCTGACTCGAAATACACATGAATAACATCCAAGGACATGTTGGTAATGTTCACATGATTTTTACCATTCCCAACTGCATGTGTCCGAGTGATGACCTTCTGACGGGGACATGCACATCGAAAGTGTATCCCTCTCGGGCTATTTTTATGAACAACAATCTAGAAAACAAGGAAACAAGATAAATAAGCATCAATTCTGGAAGCTAATCATGATGACGTCTTCAAGTGATATATCTCTAATCCACGAAAAATAAACCTTTTAAAGTACCTTTTGAGGGACAGTATCATCACCATGAACAAAATATTGGCTGTAAACAAAAAGTTATTTCAATAAATCATCCATCAGTTTAAATGATTGAGAAGATATGCCATAGCTGTTGGTAAAAAAAAAAAAAAAAAAGAGCAAAGGAAATCAGCTTGAGTCGAAAACCTAAATTAACTTACTTAACAACTGAATATGCTTCATTATCTTGCAAAGGATTTGGATAAGTCTGTAAAAGCAAATGTGCCAAAGCCCATTAGATAGACTTCTTTCAAAGGTTAATGGAAATATATAGATTCATTGTACAATTCTAAGATCAAACCATTCAACAAAAAATAAAATGGAAAACTAAATCTTCCTACCATAATAATCCATAAAACATAAATAGTGAAATTTGACAAAGAAGAACAAGCTCATCAATCTCAGTTTTAGCTTCTATGGCTACGTGTTGTGCCTTAACCTTTTAATTCACCAAAAGAAGAAACACTTGAAATACCAATTTACCAAATAGAAAGGTATCAAGGCTGGTATTAGGCAAATATTCATAAACAAGCATCATCTCTTCCCCTTCTATGCAGCAACCAAACAGCCTTACTAGGTTCATGTGCTGAAGTTTTGCCACCAATCCTACCTCATTTTTGAGCTCTTCTAATCCCAGAGAGGATCTTCTTGAAAGCCTTTTCACTGCTATTTCTTGGTCGTCGGATAGCTTTCCCTACAGAAATTAATTTATAGACAACTTAAAAACCATGTTAAGGCAAGTGCATACTTTATAATATAAGGTCATGTTTCGATGAACAAGAGAATCAAATCTCAAGTGGAACTACAAATGTTAGTGGTGTATCATAGTAGTCTTCAAACTGCATTTAAATTCCTTTCAAGTCTTACTTGAAAATAACCCAATCAAGATTGTACTATAGACCCTCAACATGTTACAATCTGGTGATGGCCACTTTATTAGAATAAAAATTGTAATTTAATTCAATGATGAATCAAAGCACACCCTGCAAAAAACTGGCATCTGTTAGAGGATAGAGACATGTACAGCTGTGTAGAATAAGAATTGTAATTTAATTCAATGATGAATCAAAACACACCCTGTAAAAACTGGTAGCTATTCAGAGGATAGAGACATGAACAGCTGTGTAGATTTAGATAGTTTGAATTATTTAACTGTTAGAATATTGCCTCTCTCTGAAGTTTCTCTCCTTGTACATATAATGGATTGTTCATAATGAAATACACCTAAAGTTTCCAACATGTAGTCTCTAATTCTATCATGATATCAGTCTAATGCCTCCAATCCTTAACCTTAAATCTCTTTTGTTTATCTCCGCATTTGTCTTAGGTCGTCATCCACCGTTGTCGCACATCTACCCATCATCGATCTGGTATACTTTACAACATTTTCAAATCCATCTCCTCAATTTCCACAATGTAGTCCCTAATTCTATCAATAGCAACATTGTTCAAGAAAGAAAATGGCATGCCTTTGAAGACATTCTATGTATTACCTTGTAAACAGGACCAAATCCGCCTTCCCCAAGTTTATTTGCATCAGAGAAGTTATCTGTTGCCGCTCTTTGGTATATCCAAATCAAATAATAGGGAATTCACATTTGGTATCTCATCGTCATCTTGGCTATCTGCGAAATAGCACAATTTATCAACAGGATTATATATGAATACCTTTCTAAGAAAAATAAAAAATGAAGGCAGGTCCAATATATAAGTTTCCAAGTTAAGTTGCTTCACATGCAAATTGACATCCAGTGGCCTTTGTGCTACTTTAATGACATCAACTCCATCCATCATGTGTGGCCCCTCTTGTTCTAATTGGCTTCCAAAACTGATATCGATCCAAAACTCTGGTGGGGCATACAATGTAAAATCCTACCTAAAATCTCTAAAATCATGTAGGCCACCTGGGTTTTGGAGTGGCTTGATTGTTTGGCTGCCAATTCATCCCGTATTAGATGCACCTTTTGAATGGACTAGATTGAATACAAAAAACACAATGGACTCCACATACAGTCTTGGCGGCTTTTAATGGTGGATATCCCTATCCCAACTTCTTCCTATCATGTGGCCCACTTGAGTTGAGTTTTGGATCAACTGGACGTGCCAAGGAGAAAAGGAGCAGCAGAAATGATAGGCAGATTCGATGTCACAAGCATTACATTGGTCCCTATGCATCAATTTGTATGTTAAGCTTAATGCTGAAACATTTGTACTGGATTTACACATGCATTGATCCAAAACTCAGGTGGGCCACACTAAATCACACTTAAAACCTAGTGTATGCCTTAATCTTTCTGTGATCCTAGATTGTTTATTAGTGAAACCATCATGGATGGATCATGCAAAACATCTATGTGAGTTTCAGGTTAGTAACACATTAAACAACATATGCACTCAACTATCTATTTATGTACTTACCATTCCACCTGTCTCTTTTTCATCTTCCCTAAAACTCAAAGTGAATGACACATTGGGATGTGCAAAATCTGTCCCAAAAAGAAAGTTGAACCACTCATCGCAGCGTGCCATGCAACAGGAAACAACAATCTAAACACTGAAAACTGATAAACAATCGAGTATGTGAATATACATGCCATGTTACGTGTGTACATGTGTCAAGTTCTACATGGGACATAGAACTTAGTCATACCAACTTCCAAAAAGAGTTCTCAGTTATGGCTGTGTTTTGGATGGGACCAATGGGCACAACAAGAGAATTGGACAAATAAAAGATATTATATTTTATTAACCAACGAAGAGCAATAACAAAAGTAATGAGCAACTTAAAATTGAAACGACAACCATTTTTGGATTGTGTAGAATAATACTATTGATGTAGTGTCTTTGAAGTACCAATACCTAATTGTCAAATCCACATCAATACATGATTAATCTAAAAAGCAAAAAAAAAAAAAAAAAAAAAAAAAAAGCTTTCCTATCTAATTGCTCACTAGCTTGGTGTGCCGTAAAGGTACTGGTGGGCATGGGCATTGATATGTATTGGTTTTAGTGATTTATCACAGACAGATTCTACGACCTAATGTCGTCAAGTACAAAAGATCAATAAAAATCCGCAAACATATACCGATAGCAGGCTTAAAAACCCACAACATGATGAAGAAAAAATGTTGAGGAATTCGTGTATTATACACCCTTAAGGAAGGGCATGGTGGAATCTTTCGAAAAAAGGGAAGCAAATAGTGGAGCGAAATAATTTCCATAGTAAACAAATGGACCAAATGGCTTTTGCATGGACTGATGTCCTAAATTTCTATAGTGCAGAAGCCTTTTTTCCTTTTAACATGCAAAACCGTAGTAGGTCTTGTACATGCTCGGTGAACTGAGTTTGGACAGCAGAAGCATTGAAGCTTTAATCTTTTATGGCAGATAAGGCAGGAATGCCAACCTATCACATCAAATTTCTCATGCTAGTAAATGGTATTGTTTCTTCTATCATGCAAAATTTTGGCCTAGTAAATGCCAAGCTATTTCCCATGCTAGCAAATATACCTTGAAGCTTTTAGCTTTTATGGCAGATAAGACAGGTACACCAACCTATCACATTAAATTTATAATGCTAGTTAATGGTGTTGTTTCTCACGATATGTTAAATGGAGTAGGCATTAATCATTCTCATTTTTTCTTCTATCGAAATTTAAAGTAATTGAATCTATTGAACAAATAGAGATTATATACCCTCAAAAGGCCCATGTTCGAATAAGCTCAAAAAAGAGAGATGAAAACAATATGGGTTTTAGGAGGCAAGTGAAAGAAAATGAGTGCCAGGTATGTACAAAATCAAACTTAAAATGAATCCATCCAAAGGAAGCAAGCATATGGAGTAGGAAGAGGCTTACTACAAGTCCATTGATCGCCTGTCTCCAAGAATGTGGAATCCTTGCCCACACATTTAGGATGATAAGCTTTAAGATAACATCTGACAAACATTAGCATGATGTTAATTAAACACGGGAATAGTAGATAAGTAACTCCCATGCCAATCATGGGAAGAATAAAAGTTTTTTTTTTTTCGGAGAGGTGGAAGTATAAAAGATTTCATTTCATAGAGACTAGACATGCTAAATGAGATATAAACATAAAGCAAAACGGTTAAATAAGCGAAAAATAAGCATGATTAAGCATTGACTAATCTCTAATAAATGTCAACAAAAAACACATCGAAAGTCACATCAGATCACATTACGAAGGCCAGATGCATTGAATCATACATCCGAGAGAAAATAATATTTAAAAACATTTATAACATTAAAAATTCACAAAAGTATGAAATAAATAGGTTATGAACTTATGGTCAAAACTATCTAGCATTCCACATCAAATTCAGTCAAGTGCTAACATTTTGAGTCATTTCAATGTAATAATAGATTGTACAAAGCATATAGACTGATCAAACATTGTAAAGAAGCTTGACTCAGTATGACATCTATTAGCTATTTCATTTCCCTCATCCATGAGTCCACCCTGGAGCAACCATCCCCAACACAAAGGAGATAGAGAGCGGGTATTCCTTCAATCCAATTGGCCATTTTTCCACAAATAGCCCCTAGAGAAGATATCCCCACAATGGCATTAGCAGAGTCTCTTGTAAGTGAAATCCTAAAAACTTTTTATCAGTTTCTTTTCTCTGTACTTTTCAACAATTATCCCCGATTTTTCTTTTTTCTTTTTTCTTTTTTTTTTTGTTTCTTTCTATCTTTTGAGAAGTCATGTCATGCCCCAAACTCAGAAACCGGGCTCACAAAATTCCCGATCGCCGAATCCGGCGCCGACAGCCTCCGTAGGACCCCATTCTCGGCTCCCAGCGCCCATACGCCAGGTTCCGATCCTGGGATGCTACAAGGAGGATTTTCAACATTAGTTTAATTCGTCATAAGCATAACCAAAGGCATAACCCACAAACAAAAACCAAAAACTCCATCACATTTCCACTATGATAAAAAACTTTACAAGTACAATAAGCATAAAGGGAAATACAATGAGGATAGACAAAAAGCTCCAAAATGATCTGCTCTGTGCTCCTGCATCAGCGCTGCTGCGTCCTGACGTCACCTGCACGCAACGATCGTGCATAAGCTTATAGAAAGCTTAGAGGGTGGTGAAAGTGTGTGCGTAAGGTAGTAATGTAATTATGAAGTATCAGAGTAATGCAGAACATGCTGACGAGTCCATGAATACCGTTAGCCGTACCCAGGCATGCGATGCAAGGCATGAATGATATCGGCCATACCAAGGCCATGCGATGCGAAATGCAACTCAAGCATGCAAATCCTCATCTAAGTCCACATATCAATACAACTCAAATCTGGAATATCACCGGGGCCTAGTACACTCTAAACTAGATTGCTGCCCCATCACGCGCAATAAGGTAAGTGGAAGAGACTTCACTATCCGCCTACTAATATCGGGCTCGGCTCGTCGATAGAGGACCCAATCCTCGAGCTGGTCAGACTCAGCCTACCTTTGCCCCCTCCTCTAGGGCGGGTAAGGCCGCACCCCCTTCCAACCAACCACGACACAGTGGAAAGCGCAACCATCTGATAATCGGCACTCGGCGCTCCTGCACCCACTCGGTCTAGACGTTGGAACAACCTCTTGGTACCATAAGGGTTTAGGAACTTTCACCCATGGATATCTATAGCACCCCATGTAAAATAAGATTTTCGGTATCCAATCCTGCCATCCACGATACGCCTGTGGAGGCTACAGCCCTGATGTCGCTAGGGCGTAAAGTGACCATATCACACAATGCGAAATGCATGAATCACACTATCCAGTCATGCAGCAGATCCTGCGCGTATGGTGCGCTCATGTAGGGCAACACCGCCTAACGGGGAGCCCAAAACAACCTGCCCAAAGGCATATGCTATGATCAGTCACCTCTCATATCAAGCATACATATGATGCGTATGATCATGAGTCATGGAACTATACAAAACATATAATAAAGTAATGAACTATCCTCGCAACGCAGATGGGTCTAGACGGCCTACACGCAATGAGTACGGGCCAATTAATGGGCCCTAGGGAGAGTCGTGTAACACCCTGAAAATCAGGGGTCAAGCATAAACTCAACTCCTGAGTTCCAACGCATCACTTATGCAACAAAATGAATGGTGATTGAATGTTGTCTGTATTAGTGCATTGAACATGAGTGAGATTAAGCCAAAACAGCATACCATATTTTAGAGACAGTTAAATTGCAAGCGGAAGACTGTGATAGATATATAAAATATATAAAAACAGTGGTGAGTCTCCAGAGTGTGATAATATTACCAGGTTAAATAATTGCAAGTACAATTCTAAAATATACCAAATGTGTAAGTGTAATGTCTTCTATCCCAAGTACCATAGCCCCGTCAATACAATACCAGGTCTTCATAGACCTGTCAGAGAGTTACATGTAGGAGAACTCCTCTTCAACATCATAGTAGTAGTCCGACTCTGCTTCATAAGCATCACCATCACCTGAAACTCAACAAATTTGGTTGGTGTGTACAACACCGTCCCGTAATGTGGGAGTGAGTGATCAACTCAGTGGAACAGTAAAGAATAGGTTAACATGTTATCAATTCAGTCAAGCAGTAATGATAAAGCAGTAAAGTCAAACAATTCTAAATACTCCTGTTAATGCAAGTATGGAATGCAGTCATGATGTATGCCCTTACCAAACCACCCTCATGCGACACCATCTTACGTTCGCGGCATGCTTTCGTCCCTCAGTGCTCCACATCTTCCAGGCACATGGAGTGCGATGATGAGCATGATTACCGAGTTGTTATTAGTCCATTTCAAACAACAGTATTGGGAAACTAAGGTACCTCCCTTGTATCATTCCCAAACATGATCCATTCTAGGGTCGTCAGTCCTAGTTAATCTCATATGATGGTGTATTTCTAGGTCGCTGCAAAGGCTGCTAAGGCTGTTACGCACAAAGGTTACACTACTCCCCCATCACCTTTTTAACGGTTCATCACTATATAGATACAGGCCTAGTTCATACTCTATACACTGCGGCAAAACTCGTCGCCTCACCGCAAATTCAGAGTATGCTCGAGGTCACTACAAAGGGCTGTTAGGGCTGTTGCTCACAATCGTTGCACCACTCCCCCATCACCTTATCAATATAGGACGACAACACAAATATAGTGTCCCATACCACCATAATCAACTCACGAGTCTAGTTGCTCACTGGTCACCACGGGGAGGCACGTGGCCCCATTGTAGGCCGACAGCTCGACCACGGTGTCCCATACCACCATGCCCGACTCATGAGTCTTAGCGGATCGAGGTACCATGGTTAGAGGGGATTTCACGGGTAAGTTAGGTACCCTAGGTTCAAGCAGTAGCGTCCAAACATGGTGAACATACATAAGACAGATCGGGTTGCTTGACGAGCTCGGCTAGCTCGAGCGCACACCAAGTTGAACGATATGAAGCGCATAAGCACTTCGTGTGGCCAACCACTATCGCCAACTGAAGTATGACTTGGGTTCGTCAAACACATCTCACGTGGCAAATAAAACTTAGCCATGAATTCGATCCCGTTACCGATTGCCTGGACTATACAATAGCCCTAATCACATTCAATTTTAGATATTTTAAAGCAGTAATGGATCAAAATTCAAATCATACAATCAAAGTCTGATATTATCCGTTTAGGGCTGTCAGGGATGTTGCACGCACTCGTTGCTTCACTCCCCCATCACCCATGACGGATCATAAAACATAAATATGAATTTAAACATATGCATTACATAGATAAAATCATAAAAGCAGTTGAGCATGTTATGAAGCATAACACAAGCATTAGTTTGTACATATTCAATTCCTAATCACCCAACTATCCAAGGAAATCATACACATAGTTAAAAGAGTTGAGAATCATATCTCAACACCCTTATACATTACAACTACTCATTCAGACATTTCAACAAACACTTTAAAAGACATACATCAACATACATGACATATGTTGATCACATAGGCATTCGGCCAATTCCTTTCACTAGGGAGTTGCCCCAATCATATCATGCGTACACCCATGACAGATAGTCATGGAAAGTAGGAATCCAAGTTCCATATTCATTTGAGCATTTTCACAAACACTTGGGCTACACATTTCAACATATATAGCGTATAGTGGTCGTGGCGTGATTCAGGGCAAATCCTTTGGTCAAAGGGGTATCGCCAATACAACAATCATATATCCATGACAATTAGTCATGGTGAGCATGAATGAGAATTCTATACTCATTTAGTCATTTTCACAAACACATAGAATACACTATTTCAACATACATAGTGTATATTAACAAAACATGTATTAGGGCGAGCCCTTTCGCCAAATAAGTATTTTATCCATATATAATATATTCATGCAACAAACAATCATGGCAAATACATTTCCAAAATTTATACGTATACGGTACTTTCTACAAATACCTAGAGTATGTAAAATTCCATATTCTTCATCTTTAATCGAAACGGAAAACAGATAGCACTTTGTACATGTGCAATTGCATGCAGATCATGAATCTATCATTATCTAACATTGAAAGCGTTAAAAACCATAACTTATACACCTAAAGTACGCACCTTTTATCGTAGAATCGAAACGGAGTTGATAGAATTGCTAAGTTTCTGTATACGGCAGTTTGGTAACCTACAGAACGAAATAGGTTAGCTATTTCCTAACCTACAACTATCAAAACTCCAAAACAGGTTAGGGTTAGGGTTGCTTATCTAGAAATGACGCCGAAATCGCCGGAAAAGCGATAAGAATGGTGCGGTTGAGCATGGATAGAAGCAGGGAAGAGTGGAAGGGAGATTCTCCCAATTCTCTCTCACTTTCTCTCTCTTTTCTGTCTTCTCTCTCTAGGGTTTCTCTCAAATTCGTATGGCTGCAATGAGAGAGGGTTTAAGGTCCTTATATAACTTAAAAACTCACCGAAATAGACTCCAGGTCAAAGTATACTTAGGTTATAACCAAAGCGGGTCAGTTTCAGCTTAATGGAGCACTTCTGGCAGGCTTCCTTGAGCCAAAGGTCGGACTTAAGCTCACAGATACCGGATCCAGGTGGAGTTATATTTTCGTTTCAGTGAGATTTCCAGATCACGCATGGCGGACCAGTTTCAGTTCAACGGTCAACGGATCTCGATCAGAGATTCTGAGTACATGGATATATTTGGAGAAATATCCCTAATCCGAGGGTGTAATTTGGTCTGATTCTGACGGTCTGGTTGTTTAAAACTAATCCGCAAGCGAGAGGTGCCAGATTTATTTATTTTGGATTTAATTTATAATTATTCTCACATTTCTCACACTCCCCGCTCCGAGCTCAAGCGAATAGTGCTGGGACGCTATCTCGATTTGATTTCTAAGGTGGTTGTCAAGCCCAGCAAGGCGGTCCTAATTCCTTAACTTCATGTTAATCGGACTTCCGACGTGCAGTCCAGATATGATACGGAGTTTCGAGATGCTCCCGAGAGCAGCCGGGTAATGAGATTGATCCTAGATTTTAGGGTAACCCAGCGTCAATGATTTTACAAGTTTTGGGTCTTACAGATCGTATTTAAAGTGATTAGTGCTAATTTCATGGGCACTCTAGTTTAACACTAGCTAATTCTCACCTAATTTCTAAAGGATTTAGTCCTGGGTGATTTCGGTCTGAGGTGGTACTTAGTCCTTTGTAGCAATGTTTGGTTTAAGTATTCTTCTTTATTACCTAAACTTTAAGATGGTGTCTAATGTGAAAGTACTTAGAAAATTTAAAGAACAAGGTGGTGAAGGGTGGGATTTGTGAAGGAAATGGGTTAAGGAGCGATTTTAGACTGTGGGATTCGGGTCTGACAAGTTAATAAGGTGTTAGGATCGACCCATTGCCTAAGGACGTCTAATCCCAGGTTGGCAAAAATCCGAGATGTTACAATCTACCCCCCTTAAAAAAAAAATTCGTCCCCGAAATTAGATAAGGGTAATAAGGGAAGATTTAATTATTTCTTTTGCCAAAGTTTTATTGATTTCGAGTTTCTACGCGTGGTAGGGTATATACAAGCTCGGTTCATTTTAGTCTACCCCCCTTAAAACTTATTTCTTTATCCATTTCTCATACCCTGATGGTTCGCTACAATTTATTTCTTTACCTATTTGGAGTCTCGACAACAATTCCCAATAATTTAGAGTAAGATAGCTGTTTTCATTGTTTGACCAACACGGAGAGACGACTATAGTGGGCTTGATCCCGATACCTCAATCATCTACCGGGCCAGGGTTGGAAGCTCATCGTATCCCTTTTGAATCCTGGTGGATCCTGGTCTTCTGCTCGGCCAAGCAGTGAGTCCATTGGTAGTCGCCTAGGATTGAGAATTGGGTCAAGCCGCGAATGCTTCACAGTTGTATATTTCAGTAACTCCGTAGTTCGATCACTCTAGAAACGTAGGGAATGTCCATCATTGAAGGCTTAACTTGTCTATGTCTAAGGTTACCCTTTCGGTCTTAGTCTAAGATAGTCCTTGTTATTATCTATGTCCAAGGAAATGGTGAATCAAATCTTACTAGATAATCCTAAAATGGTTTCTCATAGTAGAACTTGCTAGGGCTTCTATAATGTTCGTATTCAACGAGCATAGTTTCGATCCTGGGCCAGTGGGGTAGGGTCCACCACGCTTTCGCTGCGCCACCTAGATCAAAGAGGTGTATTGATTTGACCTAGCTACATCTATCAGTCTCTGGCCTTCTTTAATGTAACCAGTAGTCTAGCCTCAATTTAGGTGTAGTCTAAAGTCTATGCTCATACGTTAGATGATTTCACATCATTTCTAATACAAGGAGGGTTTTATCACTTAGGGTCAAAGTTGTCTAATTGGAATTGAGTCGCCCGAACTTAAATTTAACTATGCTCGAGCATTTCACACAGGCTCGTACCATCTAAGAGGGTCCTAAGGTTCACATTATATATTTGTTGGATTTCCTACATGGTCATGTCTGTCGAAATCTAGGAGCACCGCTCTAGGTCCAAAACTCCAAGGGTCTATTTGGCCAGTGGTCTTAAGCCGTACTAAATGGGACTGCATTACTAATATTACCTCGGGATTGTGAATGACATGTTTGGTAGGAGGGTGGGTGGGGATTAAAATTAATGGTATAGGCTATGGAAAATGAGCCTTGTGTTGGAAAAGGGTAAGATGAGATTTTCAAATCCCAGGATAATGAATTTCTAAGTGTAATTTAAAAGGAAATCTCGAAATTTACTTTTAATTGCGTACATTCTAAACATGGTGTCGGAAAACATGGGATATACCCAATCCAAGGACAATACCTAACACATGCATTTATTGTTACTTTTACAATTCCATCCACCGTAAACTTACCTAACACAATTGGCCGAACGGGCCCTAAACGTCCTAACATTTGGAGGTTTGTGAAGGTTATAGGACACAAATGAAGATACATGTGAGTTAATACACCCAGGGCTTCAAACACTTAAAACACACTACCACCTACTAAACCCGTCAACATGAAAACGTAAACACCCTGAGATGGTAACCCGTGCAAACTACAAGACAACATATGAATAGCTAGACATCCGAGAAGATGGTCGTACCAAGCTCGGATAGAGCCATGGAAAAGTGAATGAAAAGTGATGGAGAGGGAGAGAAAGGGCTGGAGGTTTGGTTCTCCACAGACTTGAGTCTCAACAGGAGTTGTAGAGGCCCAACAGACAGTGATTGAAGATGAAAAATGGAAAGGTAGCATGGGTTAGGGAGCTTACACATTTTTGAGCTTCACATGGGGCATGCAAGGACCCAAATGAGAGAGATCGGAGAGGGTAAGGAGGTAGGGATGGCTATGAACGATGGCTATGGAGGGGTTGTGGCCGCAAATGACAGATTGAGCAATTGGAGTGGAGGTTTGAGAGAGAAAACAACAATTTTTAAGAAAAGGGAGAGCTTGGAGGTGGGTTTTATGAAGGAAGTAGGTGTTTGGGGTGTTTAAAAATGAAACACCACACATCAGGGGGCCACACTAGTCCCCAAACTTGATCGGCCCGAGTCGCGGGCCCGGCCCAACCCGAAACCTGGCGAGGCCTCGCCGACCACTGGTCTAATTTTCGAGGTCCTGCCCGATGGGCGAGACCCTCCTGCCCCCTAGGTCCCAAAAAGCCCTGGGTCCCACCCTGGGTACCCCTAGATTAATGTGGGTAGGCCCTCGACCCCGATTCGCTCAATTTCGGGTAGTTTCGGGCAATTTCAGACGTATCTTGCAATCTAGAATGAGTTATCTGACATAAAATATATGATTTTGGGGTAGAACGAGCTAATGAAGTCAACCAACCCTACTATGCCTCGTTGCGCAGCCCGAAATTGTGAAAAAACCCTGGATCGATGGTCGTTTCCCTATTTCAATTTCGTCTTTACTATAAATAGTAGTTTTAGTTTGATTACTCTTCATCCGTTGGACTTTAGGAGTTACGCCCAACGTGGAAAGAGCTTAGAATAATTAGGAGAATGGTTTGGTGAAACCAAATAGGACACTTACTATTTTTGGCCAAAAACCTTGTGCACTAGTAAACATCACGACCTTATAGCAGTCGCGAATTTTAGGAGTTTTAGTTGTAGTTTGTTTCTGATTTCTTTCCCATTACTTAGTATCCCTATTTAAAGGGTTGTGAACTCATATAATTTTTTTTAGTCATTCATTAATCCATTTCGAATTTATTAGAATTTATTTCTATTTTCTGCTTTCTTTTCTCGTAGATTCGAGAAGTCTCTGTGAGGAGTCCAGAGAAGCTTCGAGGATTCGGAGTAGTTATCCTCATCACGTGTATCCCGTATTCTATCAATTTTCAATGGTTGGGATGAGGTGGATTATGATCTAAATTCATCATTTGACGGTTTAGAAGTGTTCCGGTATCATTTCATGCAATCATCGAGGCCTACGGGTCTAATCTCTACGGTTGATCTCATCCAAATGTGCTATTTGGTGAAATTGGAGAACTTAAGTCTGTTTCTACATCCCGTCGCTCCCTCCTAAGTCAGAGTGCATCAGTGTACGTCATGTGACCATAACCCAGGTCCGGTTTAATCTAAATCATGCTCTGATACCATCTTGTAACACCCTGAAAATTGGGGGTCGAGCATAAACTCAACTCCCGAGTTCTAACGCATCACTTATGCAACAAAATGAATGATGATTGAATGTTGTCTGTATTAGTGCATTGAACATGAGTGAGATTAAGCCAAAACCTCATATCATACTCCAGAGACAGTTAAATTGCAAGCGGAAGACTGTGATAGATATATAAAATATATAAAAACAGTGGTGAGTCTCCAGAGTGTAATAATATTACCAGGTTAAATAATTACAAGTACAATTCTAAAATATACCAAATGTGTAAGTGTAATGTCTTCTATCCCAAGTATCATAGCCCCGTCAATACAATACCAGGTCTTCATAGACCTGTCAGAGATTTACATGTAGGAGAACTCCTCCTCAACATCATAGTAGTAGTTCGGCTCTCCTTCATAAGCATCACCATCACCTGAAACTCAACAAATTTGGTTGGTGTGTACAACACCGTCCCATAACGTGGGAGTGAGTGATCAACTCAGTGGAAAGTAAAGAATAGGTTTACATGTTATCAATTCAGTCAAGTAGTAATGATAAAGCAGTAAAGTCAAACAATTCTAAATACTCTTGTTAATGCAAGTATGGAATGCAGTCATGATGTATGCCCTTGGCAAACCACCCTCATGCAAGATCATCTTATGTTCGCGGCATGCTTTCGTCCCTCAGTGCTGCACATCTTCCAGGCGCATGCAGTACGATGATGAGCATGATTACCGAGTTGTTATTAGTCCATTTCAAACAATAGTATTGGGAAACTAAGGTACCTCTCTTGTATCATTCCCAAACATGATCCATTCTAGGGACGTCAGTCCTAGTTAATCTCATACGATGATGTATTTCTAGGTCGCTGCAAACGCTGCTAGGGCTGTTACACACAAAGGTTACACCACTCCCCCATCACCTTTTTAACGGTTCATCACTATACAAATACAGGCCTAGTTCATACTCTATACACTGCAGTAAAACTCGTCGCCTCACTGCAAATTCAGAGTATGCTCGAGGTCACTATAAAGGGTTGTCAGGGCTGTTGCTCGCAATCATTGCATCACTCCCCCCATCACCTTATCAATATAGGCCGACAGCACGAATATAGTGTCCCATACCACCATAATCGGCTCACGAGTCTGGTTGCTCACTGGTCACTACGGGGAGGCACGTGGCCCCAACATAGGCCGACAGCTCGACCACGGTGTCCCATACCACCATGCTCGGCTCATGAGTCTTAGAGGATCGAGGTACCATGGTTAGAGGGGATTTCACTGGTAAGTTTGGTATCCTAGGTTCAAGCAGTAGCGTCCAAACATGGTGAACATACATAAGACAGATCAGGTTGCTTGACGAGCTCGGCTAGCACGATCGCACAACAAGTTGAATGATATGAAGCACATAAGCACTTCGTGTGGCTAACCACTATCACCAACCGAAGTACGACTCGGGTTCGTCGAACACATCTCACGTGTCAAATGAAACTCAGCCACGAATTCGATCCCGTTACCGACTGCCTAGACTATACAATAGCCCCAATCACATTCAATTTTAGATATTTTAAAGTAGTAATGGATCAAAATTTAAATCATATAATCAAAGTCTGATATTATCCGTTTAGGGTTGCCAGGGCTGTTGCACGCACTCGTTGCTCCACTCCCCCATCACCCATGGCGGATCATACAACGTAAATATGAATTTAAACATATGCATTACATAGATAAAATCATAAAAGCAGTTGAGCATGTTATGAAGCACAACACAAGCATGAGTTTGTACATATTCAATTCCTAATCACACAACTATCCAAGGAAATTATACACATAGTTAAAAGAGTTGAGAATCATATCTCAACACCCTTATACATTACAACTACTCATTCAGACATTTCAACAAACACTTTAAAAGACATACATCAACATACATGACATATGTTGATCACATAGGCATTAGGCCAAATCCTTTACTAGGGAGTTGCCCCAATCATATCACGCGTACACCCACGACGGATAGTCAAGGAAAGTAGGAATCAAAGTTCCATATTCATTTGAACATTTTCACAAATACCTGGGCTACACATTTCAACATATATAGCGTATAGTGGTCGTGGCGTGATTCAGGGCAAATCCTTTGGTCAAAGGGGTATCGCCAATACAACAATCATATATCCATGACAATTAGTCATGGCAAGCACGAATGAGAATTCTATACTCATTTAGTCATTTTCACAAACACTTAGAATACACTATTTCAACATACATAGTGTATATTAACAAAACATGTATTAGGGCGAGCCCTTTCGCCAAACAAGTATTTTATCCATATATAATATATTCATACAACAAATAACCATGGCAAACACATTTTCAAAATTTATACATATACGGTACTTTCTACAAATACCTAGAGTATGTAAAATTTCATATTCTTCATCTTTAATCGAAACGGAAAACAGACAACACTTTGTACATGTGCAATTGCATGTAGATCATGAATCTATCATTATCTGACATTGAAAACGTTAAAAACCATAACCTATACACCTAAAGTCCGCACCTTTTATCATAGAATCGAAACGGAGTTGATAGAATTACTAAGTTTCTGTATACGACAGTTTGGTAACCTATAGAATGAAATAGGTTAGCTATTTCCTAACCTACAACTATCAAAACTCCAAAACAGGTTAGGGTTAGGGTTTCTTACCTAGAAATGACGCCGGAATCGCCGGGAAAGCGACAAGAATGGTGCGGTTGAGCATGGATAGCAGCAGGGAAGAGTGGCAGGGCGATTCTCCCTCTTCTCCCTCACTTTCTCTCTTTTTTTTCTTCTCTCTCTAGGGTTTCTCTCAAATTCGTATGGCTGCAATGAGAGAGGGTTTAAGGTTCTTATATAGCTTAAAAACTCACCGAAATAGACTCCAGGTCAAAGTATACTTAGGTTATAACCAAAGCGGGTCAGTTTCAGCTCAACGGAATACTTCTGGCGGGCCTCCTTGAGCCAAAGGTCGAACTTAAGCTCATAGATACCGGATCTAGGTGGAGTTATGTTTTCGTTTCAGTGGAATTTCCAGATCACGCGTGGCGGACCAGTTTCAGTTCAATGGTCAGCGAATCTCGATCGGAGATTCCGAGTACATGGATATCTTTGGGGAAATATCCCTGATCTGAGGGTGTAATTTGGTCTGATTCTGACGGTCTGGTTGCTTAAAACTGATCCGCAAGCGTGAGGTGCCAGATTTATTTATTTTGGATTTAATTTATAATTATTCTCACATTTCTCACACTCCCCGCTCCGAGCTCAAGCGAATAGCGCTGGGACACTATCTCGATTTGATTTCCAAGATGGTTGTCAAGCCCAGCAAGGCGGTCCTAATTCCTTAACTTCATGTTAATCGGACTTCCAACGTACGGTCCAGATCTGATACGGAGTTTCGAGATGCTCCCGAGAGCAGCCGGGTAATGAGATTGATCCTAGATTTTAGGGTAACCTAACGTCAATGATTTTACAAGTTTTGGGTCTTGCAAATCATATTTAAAGTGATTAGTGCTAATTTCACAGGCACTCTAGTTTAACACTAGCTAATTCTCGCCTAATTTCAAAAGGATTTAGTCCTGGGTGATTTCGGTCTGAGGTGGTACTTATTCCTTTGTAGCAATGTTTGGTTTAAGTATTGTTCTTCATCACCTAAACTTTAAGATAGTGTCTAATGTGAAAGTACTTAGAAAATTTAAAGAACAAGGTGGTGAAGGGTGTGATTTGTGATGGAAATGGGTTAAGGAGCGATTTTAGACTGTGGGATTCGGGTCTGACAAGTTAATAAGGTGTTAGGATCGACCCATTGCCTAAGGACGTCTAATCCCAGGTTGGCAAAAATCTGGGATGTTACAAGTCATAATGCAGACATTTAACCAACATTAACCTTGCAATGTGGACGTCAAACCAACATTGCTCCCAAGGCATAGCCAGTAGTGAGTATCATTACATGAATCAGGTTGGGGTTACACATTGCAATGGGCCTTAGGTTCATCCCATTGGCCTTAAATACATCAAATGGGCCATACCATATGGGCCTTTCATTCGTCAAGTGGGCCACATCAATGGGCTGCACCAATGGGCCTTATGCGCATTGCAATGGGTCTTAACCCCTGGGCCTTAGATTGCATAAAATGGGCCTAGTCTCATGGGTCTTATATGTAACAAATGGGCCACACCAATTGGGCCCCATATGTACATCAAATGGGCCTCAACTCATAGGCCCTAATACGTCTCAATGAGCCTTAACACATGGACCCCTAAAACATCAAATGGGCCTAGTCCCATGGGCCTTAGAATACATCAAATGGTCTAATGACATGGGCCTTACATCCACATCGAAGTGGGCCCCAATGATCTACCACAAATATATTAAGATGGACCACAAAACATGCCAAGGTGGGGTCCACTTGGACTTTAGATTTGTTTCATTCTTTAACTCATGCCATAAAATGGTCTTTCAAAATGGATAGACGGATTGGATGTAACATATGCATCATGGTGGGGGTTCACATGAGGGTCCACCCTAAAGTATATTATATTACATAATATAATATATACACACACACACACACACACACACACACACACACACACGTGCACACACCACACACACACACGCATGCACACACACACACACACCCACCGAACACACATGCACACACACCATGCACCCACACACGCACCCACCATCCAGGGGACGGTGGGATAAGCAGATACATCAGTGCGGGCTCCACCGTCCAGGCGGACGGTGGATAAAATACATAAATCACTGTGGGTCCCACGTGGGGCCCACCCTAATGTTTATAGGCCATCCAGGCCGTCCATAAGGTCACCCCGACCTAGATAGAGGGGAAAAACAAATTTCATCTGGATCCAAAACTTCTGTGGGCCCGAAAAGGTTCCAATGGTAAACAGTTCAATTCACACTGTTTCCTTTGATGTGGGCCACCAGAGCACTGGATGGGCCTGATTTTTGGAGGGGGACCACTACAGAGAGGGGCCCAACTAATGAACAAGTTGGATGAAAAATATACATCATGGTGGGGCCCACGGCTGGAGCCGTGGGTGGCTGCCTCCCGCCCGCACTGCCGTCGGCAGGCAGAGCTGCCTGCGCCCTCTGGCGTGTCAGCGGCAGCAGGCAGCTGCCCTTATATATATTTTTTATTTTTTTTTTAAAAAAAACCATTTTTCCGCAGTTTTCCTCGTGTGGGGCCCTCATCAAGTGAATCCACCCCGACCGTTGGATTCCACGGCTCATGACAGGCAATATGAGTCCAATATAGAAGATATTTAAATGTATAGAGATATCAGGGAAAGTTTCAAGGGTGGAAAATACTGTTTTCCCTGTTATGGCCCGCAGAATGATCAGACTAGCCTCAATTTTTTGCTCAACGCCTAAAATACACTTGTGAAAGGAATGGACGGCGTGGATTGAATACATACATCAAGGTGGGGTGTATATGAGTGGGCCACCCCCATGAGCTTGTAACCAAGCTATTATTTGTGTTTTTCACAAAGACGTCTAGCGTCCCTAGACGCTGGACGGTCCTCTCAGTAGAGATGGGCTTTGTTCAAGTGGGTCACCACATGATGAATGGTGTGGGTACAACACACATAGGATGGACCCCACTCATAGACGGCTTGGGTAAAACACTCACTTCATGATGGGTTCCATTCAAGTGGGCCACACGGCCAAATCATCACACAAAAATATAAAGAAAAAAGAAGAGAGAGAGATAGAGAGTGGGACACGCTTGTGATGGAGGGATTGGGCCCTCCCTTGCAATAAATCATACATCAAGTGGGCCCTAAAACATGTGGGCCCATCAAAATCGAAACTCAACGATGGAGATCATTTCCCCACCAATATGGACGGTCTAGATGACCTATCTAAAGCAAGGAAATAAACATCATGATGGGGGCCATGGAGAATGGCCCCATCATGGAATGATCATGATGATTAAAGCGGGCCATCAGCCACATCTTAGGGTCCCAAGTGAGATCCAAACCATTCATCGGTTGGCCTCACTTAGCCCATCTCAAAAACATGAAAAACTACTCTTATCAAGCACCCACCATTCGATCTTCTTGCTCCTATGGGTTCCTTAGCTCCTTAGCTTCGATTCCAATGGAGGAGATGAGGAATGGATGGCTAGGATGGGAGATCTTGGGATGGAAGGTGGGCCACACTTGGAGCTTTGAAGGAGATGGAGAGGCTCATACGTATGGAAGTTTTCTCTCTTGCTTGGGAATGAATTTGAAAATGAGAGAGAGAGACTTGTAAAGGGAGAGAGAGAGAGTGATGGCTGATGGAGTGATAGATGTGGTGGTGATGGGTGTGTAAGACACTTTTTTGACTTTGTTGGCCATTTGTGTAAGAAAGGCATGGCTTGTGTTAAGGACTTTTTGACTTTGAGGCTTGCTTGGGAAAATGTGAAAAGTTGATGTGTAATTGACATATACTTGACATGTTGAGATTGATGGATTGATGAATTGATGTGACAACTCGTAGAGATTCTCTTGGGTTTCGCAATCGCGGCGTTTTCCTTGCACCGAACGCTAGCCCACATCTCTTGGCCAGAGTATCACTTTGGCGCGCGAGTCGCGGCATCGGAACCGCGGCGATGGAGCGGTCGCAATGGTACAAGTCTCTGGTTGAGTCGAATCAGATTAACGACGTGTGAATCAAGGTTACGCACAACGCCGGTTAAGGGTCGAAGGTTGCCGGAATTCGACTGGAAAGACCGCGAGAACTTATGGAACGGTACGGTCTAGGATACGGGTCTTACAAATCATGGGCAGATAAGTATTACTGTCGTGGATATAGCATACATAGAACAGGGAAGGGATGTCAAGCATCCATTTACTGCAATCTAGGAAACAGAAATGGATACATGTGCATTTGTAATAAAATAGAATCTGATGTACGACAAAGCACAAGAAGAAATCACGAAAATATGTTTGAATCGAATGAAATTAATGTGAAAATCATAGGTAACAGAGAAGCTTCTAAGAAAATATTGAAATCAGACCTCGTCTTTCAACATATGAAGCAAGGTAGTCTTTCCGGCATTATCAAGCCCCTATAAACAAGATCTTGGCCTCCTGCCACAAACCGAACGAGGCGAGAACTCCGTAGATCCAATCGAGAAGAAACATGATCTCCTATGAGGATCCGCCTTTGATCCAAACAGATCAAATGATTGCCGATATACCCAGGCAGAAATCGGTCGGAAAAGCAACCAGATCCGGCAATCGTAATCCTCTGATGTTGATATCAGAAGATCACCCAAATCTGATGCCCGAACACCCTAATTAAGAGTTTTGAATTTTGAATCCCTAATTAGGGATTTTCAGTTTTTTATTCTATAATCCACAATTAGGGAATCGACACTACAAATTCCTAATTAGGGATTCGAAACTCAAAATTTTCTAATACACAAATCATAGCACAATGTTACTTTAGGGATTAAAAATGTTATAAAAAAATGCCCAAATTGATATGAATAGATAGATAGAGAGAGAGAGAGGGAGATACCTGATGTTGCAGAATGCTCCTTGATGTGCTGAACCAAAGAAAATAAGGAAATAAAAGAGGGATAGAGAGAGATAGAGAGAGTGAGGGAGCGGTAGATCGAGCGGAGAGGGAGAGGGGAGGGTTCGAGAGTGGAGAGGGAGAGAGAGATCGAACGGAGAGGGAGCGGAAGAGGTAGATCGACCGTAGAGGGAGAGGGAGAGGCGTAGAGAGAGAGGGAGGGAGAGGCGCAGAGAGAGAGAGAGAGAGAGAGAGAGAGAGAGAGAGAGAGAGAGAGAGAGAGAGAGAGAGAGAGAGAGAGAGAGAGAGAGTGGTTAGGGCACCAGCCCTAACCAGCCCTGTTGATATCGGACGCGGATTAGCTATTGATAGGTTGAGTAGCGAGACTTGGTACTAAAGTGACGTCACCAAATTATGTGGGCCCCACCATGATGCATGTTTTGTATCCACACCGTTCATACGTTTTTAGAGATCATTTTAGGGTATGGACCAAAGAATGATGCAGATTCAAGGCTGGAGTAGACCCCACCATAGAAAACAGTGGGGAGAGTGATGCCTACCGTTGAAACCTTCCAAAGGTCCATCATGATGTTTTTTTGAGATCCAACCTATTCATGTGTTAGAGAATACATAGAAGAAGGGAAAACACAAATATCAGCTTGATCGGAAACTTTTGTTGACCTTAGAACTTTTTAATGGTGGGCGTCACTCTCTCCACTATTTTCTGCGATGGAGTCCACTCGAGATTTTGATCTGACTCATTCTTTGGATCATCCCCTAATATGATCTTTCCTAGTGGATGAATGGTGTGGATACAAAACATACATCATGGTTGGGCCCACATAACTTAGTGACGTCACTTCAGTAGCAAGTCTCCCGTCAGTGGCTAATCCGGGCAGATGGGAATGGGCTGGGTGACGTCAGCAAGTTCTATGGGTCCCATCATGAGGTATGTGTTATATCCAAACCGTCCATCTATATGGCGAGCTCATCGTAAGGCTTGAGACAAAAAATAAGACAAATCTTACTATCAAGTGGACCACACGATCAAATGTAGTGGGGGATTGAACATTTACCATTGAAACCCTTTTGGGGGTCACAGAAGTTTTGGATCAATAAGAAATTTGTTTTTCCTCTTCATCCAGGTCTTTGTGACCTTATGAACAGATTAGATGGAAAATAAATGTTATGGTAGGCCTTACGAATTTTTTAATGGTGAAAATCATCACCCCTACTGGTATTTGTGGTGTGGTCCATTTAATCTTTGGATATGATTCATTTTTTTGGATAATTCTCTAAAATTATCTTGAAAAATGGATGAACGGTGTGGGTTGATCCCAAATTTTCAGTAAATCCAAAGCTCAATTGGACCATGCCACACGAAACAGTGTGGAATAATGATTTCCACCGTTGATGCCTTCCTTGGGCCCACAGTAATGTTTATTTGCCATCCAACCTGTTTATAATATCAAAAAGATATGAATGAAGAGAAAACACAAACATTAACTTGATCCAAAACTTTTATAGCCTCCAAGAATTTTTCAATGGTAGAGGTTCAATCACACTTTCCTGTGGTGTGGTCCACTTGAGCTTTGGATATGCTTCCTTTTTATTCTTTAGACCTCAAATTATCCGTTAACATGGATGAACGAAGTGGATAAAATAAATAAATAACGGTGGACTCCACAGAGTTTACTCTGGTAAGGGTAATGAGTAACTCACCTAAATGTAGTGGAAAAGGGTTTTCTTAAAACATTCATAATCATATATTGGGCCTACCTAAATGTGATTCACATATCCAACCCACTCATTATGTGTGTCCCACTTGGATGAGGAGTCAGACCAAGTTTCAGCCGCATCCAAAACTCATGTGGGCCCCACCAAGTGCTTTTATATTTTTTTAGGATGTCTTCACAAGGTTTTAGATGGTATGGCCCACCTGAGTTTCGTATACGGATGATTTTTGAAATATCTCATAACCTAAAGGGGACACATCAAATGCACGGTGTTGATGTTTGACACACATCATGATGGGCCCCACAAAACTTACTAACATCAATTCTTAGGTTCTCACGAGGTCAATAAGTTGGGTCACAATTTTGACCAGAATATTTGGCCAATTTTACATGTCTGGTCCATTTACTCTATTTTACTGATCAATACCCTCAATTTGACTGGTTACTCGCCCCGATCAGGCTACATATGAGAAAGATATTGGGCATATAGGATTGATCAACAATTTGAGTGAAATTTGATTTAAACATCTGAAGTTATTTACTCTTCAATTTGGACTAATTAGATTGTCCAAAAATGGTTAAAGGTTCAATTAGTGGATGTGCCTAATAATTTATTAAAAAAAATAATTTTTTTCACAGATAAATTTCAATTTCCATTTAAAAATAATTTTTTTTCCAAAATGTGTATTTTTTTACTCTTAATTTTTCTTTAAAAAATTTTAACAAAATATCATTTTTATTATAAAATATTTCAAAAAAAATTTAAAATACAAATTCTGAATTTTTATTTTCAAAATCTCAAAAATTTTCTCAAATTTTAATCTTTTTTTCCCAAAAATTCCAAAATGCCGATTTTTTTTTCTTCAAAAGCATCATTTTTGTTTCAACTTTTCAATTTTCTTTTTTAAAATGATATATATTTTTTCAAAATCTCAGTATTTTTATAAATAACTTTTTCTTTTAATTTCAAATTTTGAATATTTTCAATTATTTTTCAAAATCACAAATTTTTTCAACTTCTTTATTTTTCGTTTCAAAATGTTTGTTTGTTTTTTTTTTTTTTTTTTTTTGTTAAAGTATCGATTTTTTAATATCATTTTATTTTAAAATTTTCAATTTTTTCTAACTTCTCCATTTTTTTTAAAGCATTATTTTTTTTTACACTTGTCAATTTTTGTTGAACTTCTCAATGTTATTTTGTTTTTCAAAATACTAACTCTCATTTTTATTTTTTTTCAAAATATTTTCATTTTTCAACTTTGTGAAAATTTTCACATTTTTTATAATTTTTATAATTTTCTTTTTTAGGATATTATTTTTTTCTCGAAATCAATTTCTTTTTCTTTTTTTTTTTCAAAATTATCAACTTTATTCAATATTCTTTTTTTTTTCCCCACAAAATAGATTTTTATTAAATCACTATTTTTATTTTTTCAAAATCTAATTTTTTTTCTCAAACATTGTTAAAATTTTTAAACTTCTCAATATTCTTTTTCATGTGATATTACAAATCATTTAAATATTAGTTTTAAATTAAAAAAAAAATTCCACTCATTTGATATAAAAACAATATATATATATATATATATATATATATATATTTGCATTCAATCAATTGTTAAAAAATAATCTTAGATACAAATATGTACAATTAAACTACTGAAATTCTATTAAAAAAGAATTATTAGATTACAAAAAAAACATAATTTTCCACCGTATATATTTTTTAAAAAATGAAAAAAATTAATGTTCAAGGCAAAAGCCTTTTACGATGGACCGTGGTCCATCGCAAAAACAACCGAAAAGCGTCGCCAACTGGTATTTTAGGTGGGAATTTGTTTAATAATATTCTGTCGACCAAAATCCGTCGTTAATACGTCATAAATCAGATTTTGGCGACGGATTTTGGTTCGTCGCGAAATTCCGCGACGTTTGAACTGCGGATTTTTGAGGAATACGGGCTTGGCGACGAACTTTTTTCGTTAGCGACGGATTAAATCCGCCGTTAAACCAAGCGATTTGTCGTCCGTTGGCGTAGTGTCAAAATAGCTTTAGAATCATATCATTTGGATACCATTTAATTTTTCAAAATGGGCCCAAAGTTCATCACGATTACGGTGGATCGTTCAGATTCACTACAGGGTATCGATTTGATGAAAACAGCCATAACTACCTCGTTATATGTCTGATTTGGTTGATCTTATACTCTTTGGAAAGTTAATTTGATAAAATATCCAATGGCCTTGGAATGATATCATTTAAACACCATTTAAATGCCCAAAAGTGATCTTAAAAGTAGGCCTCAGTGAATATCAAAGATCCATAATGAATGATGAACTTTGGGCACACTTTTAGGTATTCAAATAATATTTAAATGACATGATTATAAATTTGTTTAAAATTTTATCAAATTATATTTTCAACGAGCATAAGATCACCTAAATTGGATATATAATGAGGGAGTTATGGTCATTTTCGTTAGATTGATGGCCCATAGTGATCTTGATAAAATTTGAGCGCTCCTTTTAGGCAATAAAATGATGTCCAAATGAGATTATTCCAAAGCCATTTGAAATTCTATGAAATTACCTTTGCAAATAGTATAAGATCACCAAAATCAGACATGTAACAAGGGACTTATGGTCGTTTTCATCGGACTGGTACCCAGTAGTGAATATCAACAATCCACAATGATCTTGATGAACTTTGAGTCCACTTTTGGGCAATCAAATGGTGTTAGAATGAGATGATTCCAAATTCACTTGAAATTTCATCAAATTACCTTTTCAATGAGCAGAAGATCACTCAAATCGGACATGTAAAGAGGGATTATGACCATTTTCGTTGGGCCAGTACCTCATAGTGAATATTTGTGATCACAATGGAAATATCAGCAGTCCATAGTGAATATTAGTGGCCCGTTCTTAATATCAGCAATCAACAATGAATATCGATGGTCTACACTGAATATCGACAATCCATTATGAAAATATCTGTGATCCATGGTGATTATGGGCGATTCATAGTAAATATTGATGATTCACCATTCATCCATTACAACATACTTCCATTAAAAAATTCATATATTATAATAGTTATCAATTCAAATGTTCATTACATTCATTTATTACAACATTTTTATATTATAAAATTCATGCAGTACAATATTCTTCTATTATAAAAATTTATCCATTACAACATGCTTCGATTATAAAATCTCATCCATTACAATATTCTTCCACACCCTATTTCCTTTCACAAACTCCCACCATTCAAAAAGAAAAAAAAACAACTAAAAAACAACTATCATGTTGTCTAAGGAAGAATGACAAAGCAAGAAGGAATAAGGAAGGAAGGAAGAAAAAAGGAAGGAGCAAAAAAACACCATCCTCCCCTCACATTAAAAAGATTCAGGAAGAAGGAAACAACTAAATGACCATCGTACAGAAGGCTCCCATATTTTGAGCCTATCCACATCTTATGTGGGGCCCACCAGATTGTCTAGAAGCAAATCTATTTTATCCACATGCATGGGGTTTTAATTTCATGTCGTCGATACAAGTTTGAAGGCAAAACTCATCATATATAAACCACGCAGGAGAAAATAATTCAAAATTAATGCACAACGTTAGTGTAGTTGTGGGTCACGTATAGCTTCAAATATGAAACTAAAAAGATATTTCCATCGATTCATGGTTGTCGAATTAAAATGAACGAATCAAATCAGTTAAGAAGTATGCGAAATTTTAATTTTAAGTTGGGCCATGTCTTTTTTAAAAGGACTGTTCATTTTTCAAACTGAGAACACACTATACAAGGGACATTTTCGTTCTTGAAAAAAGAAAAAGTGGATTTAGAGTTATAATGGGCTCCTGCCATAACCAGGTCACAACACCAGGCAACCAAGACCAAAAACCTGATGGTCCAGCATATATATATATATATATATATATATAATATATATATATATATATATATATATATATAAGGCTTAATTTGATGTTTGAGAGCCGGAGAGCTAGACAAATGGATGGATGGTTTGGATATAACACATACTTCGTGATCAGACCAACAGAATCTGCTGGCGTCAATACAGCAGCTATATAGCTGGTGTGAGGTACACCAGCCAATCCTCATCCAAGGCCCACGTAGTGCACTGTTCAGATCAATTTATAACGTGCCTTCAGCGTTATAAAGTCAGGCACCAACGACATCAAGTGACTTAGAAGCGTCGTGATTGGGGACATGAAAGTGGGTCCACTTAAAAGAAAACAAAACAGCTCACAACACACCTGGCTTGTATTAGTAGAATGTCATGTTGTTGTCATCTAATCCAACTGTCGTGATTCCTCTTGGAGTGAAATGCTTAGACGCTTGTATGGAATAAAAAGTAGCAAGCGCCCTGATTGGGTTTCTGCAGTGGGACCCACAAAGCACAAAGGTGTACTACATGTTCGTTTTCTCAATGTGGGCCCACCATAGCAATGTGTGCACCCAAATAGCCTATCTAGCTATGTCTTTCCTTTTTTAGGTTAGATAGAATGCACCCCCTACGTATCCCTACAGAATATGTTTGGACTTGATAAACGGCCCATATTATTTTTGGCCCATGCATTTTTACAGTGCACGTTACCTGATAAACGGTCCAGATCTCTGACACGCATACCATCCGACGGTGGAAACCAGGCTGCGGATGATAGCTGTGATGCGGGTCCACATTCTACCAAAACAATTTTTTTTTTTTTTTTTTTTTTGGATGCGTCTGACCTTATCACAGACCAAGATGGTATGGTTGTGGCCCCACCGTAGCCATGCAAGCAACAGACCAAGACGCCTCTACTACTCTCGTGAGTGTCCTCTACCATAATTGAACGTTGGAATAATCGAAGTAGAGAGAATCGTCCTCAATTGGCCGTTGAATTCCAGATCAGTTCGTTTTGCCTCTGTCGCCACTTAGCTTCCCAGCATATGTCGCTTCATTGTGGCCCACATTCTGAAATGGTCGATGATCTAAAACCGTCCATATTGTCCGTATTACGATATATAGTTTATTTCCCAGTAGTCACGTTTTACTGATGATCCTGACTCTTGGTCCTTGGAGTTGAATATGACACATTGAAGAATGTTCTAAATTCCTATTACGCAAAGGTAGTCAGAATCAACATTTCATGGGTAAGTTTCTTAACGTAGTCTGCATTACAAAGCATCGAGATCATGGACGGTTACGATCGCATGAATATCTTTACATGTGGGCCCCAGTGAGGCTTTACATACTGGCGATCCTCAGTCGCGACAGAGGCAAAAAGAGCTCATTTCTAATTCCAATTAGAGGACGTAGGTGCTGATTCCTTCATAAAAAAGTCCGCATTGTTGGCGTATCCTGCGTTTTGTTACAAGAGAAAAACCTCCATACACTGGCACGTTATAAACCGTACGCTCGCAGGCAGCTGTGTATATGTGTCATGCATTTAACTTAATCCAAACCGTTCAAATCGTGGCCCACATACATATGAGTAACCTAAAAATCAAATAGAAAGAATGATTCCAACTGGCCCATAATGGACTGATAATATGATAGATGGTCAATAGTCTAAATTCAACAAAAAATGAGTGACTAGAACTTGAGCTTAGAATCATAAGATCAATCCAATTTTAGGCCATAGCTCATCCAAAGTGGGTCTAACCAACTTAATGGCTTGGATTTAGGTAATAATATGCTATGTATGTTATGGATGAGTGCATGATCATGGCTAACCAACATCCTATCCATTGATATTTCAATCGGACTGGATAAAAGCGACATAGGTGTCCAAGATGGGATATGATACAGTTAAGCCAGGATAATACAATTATGGTAAGCCACCAACTAGTGGGGCCAACTAGTAGATAAAATCCCTTTTAAAAATTTTAGGGTTTTGTTTTCACTTAAAACCAAAAGCTATAATAAGATATTCATATAGCACCCGTGATTGGTGGTGTTTACACTTGCTTGGCTATCATAGACTGGATAACGATTGAGAAGTCACCGTGTGTAAGTACATTTGTTCAAAAGCAAGAAAGAAATATACTCATTGGAAAAAATTACAGATGATACTCAAAGCCATATGCACAGCTAAAACTTAAAAGGTAGTCATCTCTTACATAACACGTGATCGACAAACTCAAGCTATGTATAACCCTCATCGTGTAATGAAAGTTTCACCAACTCCATTGTTACACTTTTCGTAGGCTCTCGTGCAAGTCACGAGATCCTATGGATGACTGCTGCTCAGAAAGGTTTAAAAGCAACACTCAAAGATGAGTTCATGACCATACGTCAATGTATTCACATACTAACTTTTAGATCTATGTTTCTTATCTCTTTCGTCCTCCATGGATGTCTATTAGTTTCTTAGCTTAATTTCTTCTACTTTTGTCTAATGTTATGTTGTAGCTAGATTAGAGTTCTTAGTTTCTTAGCTTAGTTTCGTTATCGTGTAGTGCATTGTTGTAGCATGCCAGTAGGTTAAATATTCATGACATAGTCATAGTATCCCTAGATTATCAAGTTCTTACTTGGTACATCTCTGGTCACATCTTAGTAACCTCTTACACTACGACCATCTCATGATTGTCTAATATTTTCACGTCCATTCAGGTGTAGACCACGACTATCAAGCCTACGGTTATTTTCACTAGTATAGGCTGTCATAGGTAATCTTTTTGCCTATTTACTTTTCTTCCTTGCTGATTATACTACATTAATGTTCTGATTAATAAAATAGGTGATCAAGCCATTATTATTTTTTAATTTATTCATCTTTTACTTTTTCATCTAGACACGTAATCTAAGCTATCACAATTGAAAGAAAAGTTATTGTCTTCAAAGTAAAAATGACTCATTGAAAAGAACTAATTATTCCCTTCTTAAATTTCCTGATTGTTGTACAATCGATGGCTGAATAATCAGGCCAATCTTCACGAATCTGGTCATAATTTGGCTAATTCAGTGCTTGGGGTCAGAAGCATTTAGTTTGATTTGAGTCTAACACAACTTTGGCACCCCCAACATCTAATCTAATCATAAATGTTTAACTAAAATCAGATTGTTTGTTATACGTGTAGCCGCATGTTTGAATTGAACAAATAACATTATTTTCTAGCACACCAAGTGGGACAGTGTGCTAAATTAAAGTTTTTCAAAAAGCAGTATGGTTGGAAAATCAAGAAATAAAGTTAATAATCCCACTGAAGTTATGAAAGAAACACGAAACGATGCATGATCTTCTTCCTAGGGCAATGCTACACTAGACAACATTGTAGAGACCCTCTATGATATGCAAGGAGCTATACAAAAGATGATAGATAACAATAAGGCGCAAGTAGAGAACATTTCTAGGTTCCTCTGGTGATTTACAAGAACAATGAATCTCCAAGCTACCGATAATCCCCTTGTGAACATAGAGGTTGAACAACCAACTGAACCCCCAACTATGAGGATAAGTCAGGATGAGCCACAAGGGTGCCCTGTACCACCTTTGGTAGATTGTGAGGAGAAATGATGAATCGACTAACCTTATGACCAATAGGATTATGAAGACCCTAAATCATGTATTTTCCTGGGGCTAACTCTACATAGGCGCTAATCCACTTGAGGGGCAAGCACCCTTGCCAATGGTGTCACAAACCTATTATATATGCTGGAGTCAAGCACCATGGGGTTCAAACCCCTGTGATGTTGTGTAAACACCCCACTATTAAGACATGGCTAAACATTGACTTGACTTCTTCAAAGCCCCACTCAGAGTGAAACTAATGGACCAAATTAGGCCACAATCGGACCATCGCTCCTGCAATTGCATGACCTATTTTGGTTAAAACCCAATACCCCCCATTGGGTGGTCGGTTCTGATCAAAACCAGCTACATCATGATTGATTTTGATCGAAACCTACCATTCTATGGCCGGTTCCTGTCATATGATGTGCTGGACCAATCATAATTACACTGTCCAACATCCTTGCTTTAGTTTTTCTAAACCTCATGCCATGCTAACTCACTAGTATTCTATCCAAGGCTCGGGAAGACTGAACATGGCACGAGCCTACTTGGACACTTATGTGTCCCCACCAGAGCTCTCTCCTTTACATTTAGAAAAAGAAGGGAGAGTGAGACAAGGAGCGAGGAAGAGAGTGGGAAAGAGCCATATAAAAAAAAGAAAGACAACAAGAAAGAAAGAAAGAAAGAGTGAGAGACAGAGAAGCAGAGGCAGAAGGAAATCCTACAGAGATTGCGGTCTTTCCTTTTCCTTCTCAAAACATTCGTATCTCTATCCTCGCGGTCTTCTCTCTTTCTTTGAGAAATCAGGAGTCATGCCTAGCCAAAGTTGTTAAGTAGAGTCGGAACTCAGGATGTCCGACTATCTCTTTTGCGATCAATAGGGTGTCTGGTTTCTCTTGTCTCCCTCTCATATGATTAACCCCTATTCTATTCCATATATCTCTTACATATCCTAAAGATTTGCTCACTTCGCCCTTTTCCAGCTTTCCTTTTATTTTCGTGCACTTCCACTAGTAGGCTCTGCTCCGACATCACGTAAAGTATGTTCTATAGTTGCCTCTTCAGGAGATTTTTTGTATCATAAAATATGAATTAAAGAGGAACTAAAATTTTAATGTTACTCCTTTTCACACAATTATCTGTCTTTATTCTATTTTGTTCCAGTCTCTTTTCCTGTTTGCTTAAGTTTTACAAGTTAATATTATAATGTTAATTTACGTATCTTGTTGGAAGTTTCCCAAATCCCCCCTTTTAAAAATATAGCCTGACTAATTAGAGACCGCACTCTGCACGGGCGGAAAAGGGTGCCTAACGCCTTCCTTTTCCATAACCAAGGTCCTTGCCCATAATCCACGACATAAATAAACTTAAAATTCATTCGAGTCGGGAATTCTTCAGACTTCCTGCTCTTTAAGCGATTCTACGAATTCTAGCCAACCGTGGATTCTAAGGCCTTCTTTCTTAGCTAATGACGACTCCCTAAGTGTTCAAGATATTCAGATGGGCCACTCTATTAACCTTGGGAAAGGTTTATACAACCAAGGAAAGAAAATCAATCCACGTATATCATTTATACCCTTGGGGTTCCGCACCAAAGGGTATGAGTGGAGTGCATGTTGTGCAAGTGACATTCATAACTTCATTATTTCTCTCCTCAAACCCCTCTTAACTAGACTTTCCATCAAGTATAAGCTCCGTGACATGTTGGAATTTTTGGATCCCGTCTCATCAAACTATCCGTGGTAGCCTAGTCCCCATTCATTTGTATTCTGGGTACTTTTTGGACGTATGCCTTATGACATAATGGTACTCCTAGATCCGATCACATCGGAAATTCAAGTGTGCTTAGTTCTATATATATTTACCCTCACTACCAAAAAAATGAGCAAAGGCTACGGATTATAGAGGTCTATGGCTACAACTTTAATCTGTAGCTAATTAGCTACGAATTTAATCCGTAGCTAAAACATACTTAATCTGTAGTTAAAACATACCTCCCCATAGGACCTTATTAGAGATTGACTATGCTTAAGGGGCTACATGGGGCCCATTACAATATATTTATTTTATCTAATCGGTCCATCAATTTTGAAATATTATTTCAGTGCATGAGCCCAATAATTAGAAAGATCAAAAGTCTAAGTGGACCACACCATGAGAAAGAATGAAAAAATAAATTTATATCGTTAATATGTGGTGTGGTCCACCTAAATCTTAGATCTGACTCATTTTTTGGATAAACCCTAAAAATGAGCCGTTAAAATGAATGGACGGACTGGATAATTAACATATACAACGGTGCGCCCCACAAGTCCTAAAATAAATCACCCCTAAAATCCCGTTCGCGCACCTCTCCCGCGCACCCTATTTCACAAAGGCAATTCCCTCTCTCTCTCTCTCTCTCTCTCTCTCTCTCTCTCTCTCTCTCTCGCCCGCCTTCGACTCACCCTCCCTCGCCTTGTCCTCTCTCTCTCTCTCTCTCTCTCTCTCTCTCTCTCTCTTTGACTCAACCCTCTCTCGATCTCTCGCGCTCCCTCACCCTCTCTCTATCTCTCGGCCGCATTTCCCTCTCTGTTTCCCAACCCATCTGTCTCTCTCGCTAGGGTGTTTAAAACCCCCTTTCGCTGCAAGAAGGAGAAGAAGAAGGAGAAGGAGAAGGAGAAGAAGAACGATTAGTCTCTCTTTCTCTCTCTCTCTCTCTCTCTCTCTCACTAGGGTTTTCAAAACCCCCCTTTAGAACTTGTTTGGAAGCTTTGCCTCGTGGTAAGTCTTTGGGCGATCTGGAAGGAGTAATAAAATATACAAATATACTTCTTTGGGCACTGGGTTTTAGCTACTAGGTCACCGGATTTAATGGTGTGGCTTGTCGGAATTAATGGTGTTGGGGTCTCATGAGAAAATGGAGCAGAGACTCTTCATGTAATAGGTATACTTTTCTTTCCTTGATTTTATCTTCACCTTGTATTATTCATGGGTTATGGTTATTTTTTATTGATTATTCAGAAATTTCAAGAGGCTTTCAAATGAGTTAACAGAGTGACTTGCAAGGGACTTTTGGGAAGAGATCTCGAATGTAATATGAGACAAAGATAAAGCATTGGGGTCTGATGATGTCACCATGGATTTCTTCTAAACTTGTTTGGATGTGATTGTAGCAACAGACGTGCATCATGTTTCTTGTTTTTCTGTATAGATTGTAGAAGTTATATGGTGTATGGGGACCATTTCTAGTGTTCCAGACTGTTAATATGATGGGCATTCTTGTGGATGGACCATATGTGGAAAGCCTTAAAGAATGGTAGAGGTGATTTCCTTATTTCATTGAGTTCTCTTTAATGAGTTCATAAGAATGCCTAGTAGATGTTTGTGGAAATGCCAAGGAGAAGGCCGGTAGCCCTGGGGTGTATCGCCTTGATCAAAATTTCTTTTCTTTGAATTTGGTCAGTTTGGATTCGATTAATTATGTGAATTTGTTGATTTTTTTTTATTTACTACGTTGGTCAGTTAATTTCTGTTTCTTGTTGGCTATAGTGGATGTTACTATCATTCTCTGTAAGTTGCTATGATTTGGTCAGCAAATGGGATTAGTGGGTTCGTTTTGAAGAGTCTTGTGAATCAGATATGGCATGATCTTCAAGCTTTAATGGGAGACACATTATCCCACGAACAGGGTTTGACAACAACTATAAAGAAGGAAGGTGGAATTTTCAACTCCAAACCAAACAATCTGAGGTTGTTATATATCTAGGCTCTTCAGAGGGCATACGTACCTGCTTAGGTTTGTGTTATGAATTTCCTCTTATTTTCTTTCTTTCATTTCATGTTTTCCTTTGCTTCATTCTTTCTATTTCGTGTTTGGATAAACAGAATCCAAAATATGGAAATGGAAAACCCCTAAAGAATCCTTAAGGAATGGAAAACTGCAAAATCCAACCAAATCCAACCAACCTTAATTCCATTGTTTGGTTATTAGTGTTGTCTTTTGTGTAAATGTGAAAAGGTCAACAATTGAACGGTGAGACCTATCTCTCGCATGGGGGAGTGTGGAATGGTTTTCCTCATTATGCGAGGAAAAGTTAGGAAAAGGAAACTAATTTCCCCCTCATTGCATTCCTTTCAAATCGAACTTCAATCTTACATGATTGCGATTTTGAGCAAAGAACTTGAAGATGCAAAATGAGGAAGGGTACCCATTATGCTTATGGACCTACTTCTCACTATGTAGGATTCTAATTGTTAATTCCACCATCAGTTGAAATCTGTGTTTGGATACACTAGAAATTGCATTACAATTGTCACTCCCATAAAGTGGAAATGCAATTATCTTGCTTGGCATACATATCAAGGAACTAGGCTCCACGTAACTATAGTCTGACCACTGCTTCTCATTATTACAATTTTGTCACTCCTTTCGAAACTAGAGATCCAAATGATAATTTATTTAAATTTCATGTTGTGTGCACTATCACATTGTAGGTTTTTGCCCACGAAAGAAAACCTAAAGAGAAAGGAAATCATCAGAGAAGTGCAAGATACTATGATGAGTAGGATCAAGAAGAGGAAGAAATGTATCAAAATAGGAGAAGCCAACAATGATGAATCCTTGCAATGAATCTTGAGTGGTATGAGATTGTTCTTCTTTTTCTGGTCTGTTTCTTTCTCTTTTCTTCCTTTCTTCAATTTGGGTTTTTCCATATTATTCTTAAACATGTATTTATGTATATATTTATATGTATCTATGTATGTTTTATCATGCATGTATGTGTGTGTATGATGCATTCAGAAGGTTGTCGAATTCTTAATTGGAAATGTGTCCAAAATTTCCCTATGCTTTCATGAAATTATCCAAAAAATTTTGCTTGTTTATAACTTGAGCTGATCTAGACACCCTTTATCAGCTCTTCCCATAACCAACAAGAATCAGTTATTAACGGTGTCTAGTTGCGCAAAAATATCATGATATTTGGTTCAACCAAACACACCTTAAATTACAATTTAAGGTTCACTTGGACGTAAGTGCCTCACTCAAAACAGGGTGAATGTTGGATTTCAATTAATATTTTGAATTATTTCTCCTGCTTGAGATATTTTTCAAATTGCTAAAAGAAATCATTTTGTGTTACTTCTCATATAGTTATGAGGACTTATGAAAACATTGATTTATGGTACTACTATTTCAACAGGGCCAATGCTCAAACAGAGAGGCTATACAACAGAGACATTTATTCATATATGTAAGTGGCAAACTAATAATAGTTAAAAAGAAGAAGCAAGCAAAGTTATCAAATAATGCTTATGCATGGATTTCTTTTACAGGGTAATCGTAAAATGCATTGTACTTTTCTTGGAAATCATGTTTCAGATATTGGATACTCTTTAGTGCACATTCACTATTTTGTTCTATTCAGAACAAAATGTTGCGAGATTAGATCTTTGATTTACTATTTATCTATTACAATAGGCTTAATTTTTTGTCCATGACCTTCATCTAATGATTTGGCAAGTAATGCCAGTACGCAGAAAATGAAAGAAACTATTCTCTGTTTCTGAAGAAGTAAAAGCAATTCTTTTGCACAACTACATTGGTAGGTATTATGAAGGGGGGATTTCATCAGTATACATGTGGAAAGACAATGAAGACTTTGTGGCTTGCTTCCTAATAAAGAAAGTTCAGTTTTTCAACAAAGAATGCATGTCCTTTTGTTTTAAAATTTTTTTATATGATTGCACTGATTTGTGATGGTTATTGGGGATGAAGATGGCTCAAAGTCAGGGCATGGTTGAAGAAGTTATTTGTAAGAAGGTGCATGGGATGCTATTCATGTTATTGAAGTAAGCTCTATTTGCTTGTTGCCTTGTCTATTCTAATTTCGAAGTTCTTATGCATGCATAGTTGTAAGACCCGTATCCTAGACCGTACCGTTTCGTATACTTCCGCGGTCTTCCCGGTCGAATTCCGGCAACCTTCGACCCTTAACCGGTATTTGCACGCGACCCTGATTCACACGTCGTCAACCCGAATCAACTCAACCTTAGACTAGTACCTTAGCGATCGCGCCGTCGCCGTGGTTTCGATGCCGTGACTCGCGCGCCGAGGCGATATCCTGGTCAGGAGATGTAGGGCAGCGTTTGGTGCGAGGAAAATATCGTGCGTTGCAAAACCCAAGAGAATATCTATGACTTGTCACATCAATCCATCAATCCATCAATCTCAACATGTCAAGTACACATCACCTTTCACCCTTTCCCAAACAAGTCCCAAAAGTTAAAAAGTTCTTACAAAGCCCATACTTTTCTTACACCATTTGCCACAAAAGTTAAAAATCTCTTACACACCCATCACTCACCACATCCATTACTCTATCACCCATCACTCTCTCTTTCTCTCTCTCTCTCTCTCCTCTCTCTCTTTACAACTCTCTTTCTCATTTTTTTTCAAACCATTCCCAAGCAAGGAAGAACTCCACACGTCCAAGCCCTCCCATGGAGAGAAAAATGCATGTGTGAGGCCCACCTTTCCATCCCAAGATCTCCCATCTCAACCATCCAAACCTCATCTCCTCCATTGGAATCTAAGTTAAGGAGCTAAGGAAGCCAAGGGAGCTAGAAGATCAAATGGTGGGTGCGTTAGAGGCTAGATTTTCATATGTTTATGATGGGCCAAGTGAGGCCAACCGATCAATGGTTTGGATCTCACTTGGGACCCTAAGATGTGGCCGATGGCCCACTTTGATCATCATGATCATTCCATGATGGGGCCAATCTCCATGGACCCCATCATGATGTTTACTTTCTAGTTGATAAGGGTCATCTAGACCGTTTATTTTAGTGGAGAAGGAATATCCACCGTTGATCTTTGATTTGATGGGCCAACATGTATTGGGACCCACTTGATGTATGATTAATTGCAAGGGAGGGCCCATAATGTTAGGGTCCCTCCATCGCGCGTGTCCCGCTCACTCTCTCCCTCTCCTTTTCATCTTCTTTTCTTGTGATAATATGGCCATGTGGCCCATCAGGTTGGACCCCACCATGAGGCATGACTTTTATCCAAGCCATTTATAAGTGGGGCCCACCTTATATGTGTTACACCCACACCATCCATCATTTGGTGGCCCACCTGAGCAGGCCCACCTTTGCATTTGTTATGCCCAAAACCGTCTAGCAAGCTGCCTTTCCAACGTCTGGACGATTGAATGGAAAACACAAATATGAGCTTCTTTCAAAGCTTATTGGGTGGGCCACTCATGCAGGCCCCACCTTGATGTATGGACTTAATCCACGCCATCCATTCCTTTCCCCACTTCATTTTAGGTGTTGAGCCGAAAAATGAAGCTGATCCGAGTATCTGGTGGGCCATAGCAAAGAAAACGGTGGTTTTCACCGTTAAAAAGCCACCTGATATTTCTTCATGCCAAAACGTATCGCATATTAGGCTTGTCTTTAGCCATAGCGACCAATGGTTGGGTCGGATCCACCTGAAGCGGGCCCTACATGGGAAAATCCTCAAGAAAACCCCAAAAACAAAACAAAAATAATATAAAAGAGGCAGCAGACGCTGCTGCAGCCAGAGGTGTAGGCAGCGCCTGCTGCGCATGGGCGTATGGGCGAGCAGCAACAACCCATGGCTCCAGCCGTGGGCCCCACCATGATGTATATTTTACATCCACACCGTTCACGAGGTGGGCCGCTCCCAGCAGTGGGCCCCCTCTAAATTTCAACTCTATCCACAGCTCAGGTGGCCCACACTGTAGGAAACAGTGGGATTAAACCTCTACCATCGAAACTCTTTTTTTGGGCCACAGAAGTTTTGGATGAAATTTGTTTTTCCTCCTCATCCAGGTCTGTGTGACCTTATCAATGGCTTGGATGGAAAATAAATGTTATGGTGGGACCCACGTGGGACCCACAGTAATGCATGGGTTTTGCTACACCGTCCATGGCCGTGGACGGTGGAATCCCACCATAATTTATGTGTCTTACTCGCACTATCTAGCGGACAGTGGAGCCCACTGTAATGCATGTGTTTTATTCACTTTCCAACGACAGTGGGACCCACCATGATGCGTGTGCTGCATCCAAACCATCCATCCACTTGGAAAGCTCATTTTTTTTGGTTTGACACTAAGAATGAGTCAAATCTAGGTACAAGTGGACCCCACCATCTATGTGGACAGTGGCACCACCATTTTAAACTTTTAAGGGCCACCTGTGATGTATTAGGACCCATGGATTGAGGCCCATCTTGATTTAATTGTGGCCGTCCATTGAGGCCCACCTTGACATTTATAAGGCCCATGAGATTAGGCCCATTTGATGTATTTTAAGGCCCATGGGATTAGACCCATTATGATGTATTAGGGTCCACGGGTTGAGGCCCATTGTGATGTACTCTAAGGCCCATGGGGTTATGGCCATGGTTATGGCCCATTGCAATGTACATAAGGCCCATTGATGTGGCCCACTAGATCTATGTAAGGCCCTTATGAGGCAGCCCATTTGATGTATCGGAGGCCTATGGGTCGAGGTCCTATATGATGCCCTTAAGGTCCATTACAATGTGTGATTCCTTCATGGTTTGTGTAAGGATGTTTCGCGACGGGCTATGCCTTAGGAGTAATGATGGTTTGACGTCCACATCGTAAGTATAATGTTGGTTAAATGTCCGCATTACGACTCTCCCTAGGGCCCATTGATAGGCCCGTACTTATTGCATGTAGGCCGTCTAGGCCCATCTACGTTATAAGGATAGTTCATTACTTTATTACATGTTTAGTATAGTTCCATGACTCATTATCATATGCATCATATGTATGCTTGACATGAGAAGTGACAGATCATAGCATATGCCTTCGGGCATATTATTTATGGGCTCCCGGTTAGGCGGTGTTGCCCTACATGAACGCACGATACGCGCAGAATTTCTGCATGACTGGATAGTGTGATTCATGCATTCGCATTGTGTGTCATGGTTACTGTACGCCCTAGCGACATCAAGGCCGTAGCCTCCACAGGCGTATCGTGGATGGCAGGATTGGATACCAAAAATCTTGTTCTACTTGGGGTGCTATAGATATCCCTGAGTGAAAGTCCCTAAACCCTTATGGTAACAAGAGGTTACTCCAACGTCTAGACCGAGTGGGTGTACGAGCGTCGAGTGCCGATTTTCAGGAGGCCGCTCTTTCCACTGTGTCGTGGTCGATTGGAAGGGGTGCGGCCTTACCTGCCCTAGAGTAGGGGGCAAAGCTAGGCTGAGTCTGACCAGCTTGAGCAATGAGTCCGCTATTCACGAGCCGAGTCCGATATTGGCAGGCGGATAGTGAGGTCTCTTCCACTTACCTTATTGCTCGCGATGGGGCGGCGATCTGGTTTAGAGTGTACTAGACCCCGGTGATATCCCAGATTTGAGCTGTATTGATATGTGGACTTCGATGAGGATTTGTATGCTTGACTTGCATCTTGCATCGCATAGCCTTGGTATGGCCGACATTATTCATGTCTTGCATTGCATAGCCTTGGTACGGCTAATGGTATTCATGGATTGATCAGCATGTTCCGCATTACTCTGATACTGCATAACTGCATTACCACCTTGTGTACACACTTTCACCACCCTCTAAGCTTTATATAAGCTTATGCACGACCGTTGCGTGTAGGTGACGTAGGGGCGCAGCAGCGCTGAGGCAGGAGTGCTTTGCAGATCATCTTAGAGCTTTTGTTCATCATCATTATATTTTCCTTTATGCTCATTGCACTTGTAAAGTTTTTGATCATAGTGGAAATGTAATGGAGTTTTTGGTCCTTGTTTGTGGGTTATGCCTTTGGTTATGCTTATCACGATTCAACTGATCTTGAAAATCCTCCTTGTAGCATCCCAGGATCGGAACCTAGCGATGGGAGCTAGGAACCGAGAATGGGATTTTAAGGAGGCTGTCGGTGCCAGATTCGGCGATCAAGAATTTTGTGAGCCCGGTTTCCGAGTTTGGGGCGTGATAGAAGTTGGTATCAGAGAATAACTTAGGAATGACCGAGAACAACATTACATGTCTACTATGAGTTTAGAATGACTAAGTCCCGAAGTTCGGATAGCTTAGCGATCTTCCGTTACAGACCCTTAAGTGCGTGCCTTCGAGAGTTTTGAAGTTGATAGGCGCCTTTACTCTTTCCTGTAGGATAAGAGGCCTAGAAGAGTGACCCGATCGACTCCCGCACCACCACTTAAGACTCCCACTCCACCACCTGCGGCTCCCGCTCTACCACCTACGATCCCCACTCCACCACCAGAGATTCCTACTGCCCAGCCTATGGATGCAGCTCCTCCACCAGAGACCAGTGCGGACCTGACCGTATCCATGAGTGCCTCCCAGTTACAACAAATGTTACAGGCTATGACGGCGGCACTTTAGGGGCAGGGCAGACACCCCGTTATTTCACCGGCCCAGGCAGATCAGGAGCGCGCGAGCGCCCTCCTTTGTGAGTTTCGACGGCTCGATCTCTCGCTTTTCCAGGGTGAGCTAGACCCAACGGTAGCTGAGAGATGACGCGCCGATGTGGAGAAGATATTCGATTCGATGGGATGTACGGCCGAGCAACGAGTCCGATTAGCCGTATTTCTTCTCCATGGTGAGGCTGAGCACTGGTGGACATCAGTCTCTCGAGCAATAGACTCCGAATTTGTGTGGACCTAGGAGGATTTTGTGGATCGATTTGACCGACAGTATTTCCTTGATCACATCCGACGATAGCGAGCGTTGGAGTTTGAGGCCTTAGTGCAGGGTGATATGACAATGGCTCAGTATGCAGCTCGCTTTCTAGCGCTGTCCAGATTTGCACCATATCTGGTTGATGACGAGGAGCGGAGAGCCCGTTGATTCGAGGACGGCTTGCGTTACGTTCTTCGAGGCCGTGTTATTGGGCATGAGCTCCCTACTTTTGAGGGAGTGGTACGGAAGGCCCAGATTTTTTGAGGCTAAGTGGGCTGGTTCTCAGTCTGATCGCGGTCAGAGGAGAGACCAGAAGAGGTAGGCTCCTTCCAGTGATTCCTAGCAGGGTCGACCACAGCAGAGGTGCACAGGTCGCCCAGCCTTTCGAGCGCCAGCAGCACCTCTAGCACCACCTTCGAGACAGTTCACCGACACCTGTTTTGGGTGCGGTGAGACGGGACACCGTATGTAGGAATGTTCCCGCCCCCAGTCGCAGCAGCAGCAGCCGAGAGGTCCACAGTAGCTTCCACCACCACAGCAGTAGAGACCCCCACAGTAGTAGCGACAGCAGCCCCCACCACCGAGGCCACCTCAGCAGCAGCATCAACATTAGCCTCCGAGGCCGCAGCAGCAGAGGCAGCAGTTTCGACTGCCTCAGCGACCTCAGCAGCAGAGCAGCACGCTCAGAGGGGACAGGCACCTCCTCAGCTGGCTCGGGCTAGGTTCTACGCGGATCAACAGGATCCGCAGTCATCTGGAGAGGTTGTCGAGGGTATGGTTTTAGTCTCTACATGCGCTGCACGTGTGTTGTTTGATTCTGGTGCATCACATTCTTTTGTGGCTAAGAGTTTCTGCCGATCGACTGGTCTACTGTTGGAGTCTACTCGTGAGAGTCTGTCAGTATCGACTCTCTTGGGGAAGACTATAGTGTTGGGTCGATTTTGCTCGTCTTACCCCTTTCTAGTCGGGGATACCTTTTTGCCTCCCGATCTGTTTGCATTGCCGATGTCCGAGTTCAATGTCATCCTGGGCATGGATTGGCTTACCGAATACTATGCCATATTGGACTACTCCGCGAGGACAGTCACATTCTGTATACCCGGCGTGCCGTAGTTTCAGTTCATCGTAGAGCCCAAAGGAGAGCCGTTGTCTTGTTTGATGTCGTGTGCCATAGAGGAGCCCATAGTAGTGAGCATCGACCAGTTGCCCATGGTTTACGATTTTTCCGATGTGTTTCAGGAGATTCTTAGATTACCGCCTCGTCGACTCACCGAGTTTCAGATTGATCTCATGCCCGGTACCGCGCCTATCTCAAAGGCCCCGCATCGCATGACACCATTGGAGTTACGGGAACTGCAGAAGCAGTTGGACGAGTTGTGCGAGTTGGACTTTATCCGTCTAAGCAGTTCGCCATGGGGAGCGCCGGTACTCTTCGTGAAGAAGAAGGATGGCTCGTTGAGGCTCTACGTAGACTACCGCGAGCTCAACAAGGTCACGATTAAGAACAAGTACCCGCTCCTAAGAATTGATGATTTGTTTGATCAGCTGTAGGGTGCACAGTTCTTTACGAAGATTGACTTGCGTTCTGGTTATCATCAGATTCGGGTCCGAGAGGAGGACATTTCGAAGACTGCTTTCAGGACGCATTAGGGTCATTTTGAGTTTCAGGTCATGTCTTTCGGACTGACCAATGCACCCGCGGTCTTCATGCAGTTGATGAATGAGGTCTTCTGCCCATATCTCGATCAGTTTGTTGTAATCTTCATCGACGACATTCTGATTTATTTAAGGACCCGTGAGGAGCAGAGCAGCATTTGGAGATTACTTTGCAGACCCTCCGCGCACACCAGCTGTATGCAAAGCTGGAGAAATGTGAGTTCTAGCAGGAGGAAGTGAAGTTCCTCAGTCACGTGGTGACGAGGGAGGGCGTCGCAGTGGACCCCTCAAAGGTTGAGGCAGTGCGTCAGTGGGGCCAGCCCACGACTGCATCAGAGATCCGCAGTTTCCTTGGTTTGGCGGGCTATTACTGGCGTTTCATTGAGGGCTTCTCTCGTATTGCAGCCCCGCTGACCAGGTTGACTCAGAAGGGCGTAGAGTTTATTTGGAGTGACGCCTGCGAGCGAGCATTTATGGAGTTGAAGGACCGTCTGACGTCCGCTCCTATCCTCGCTCTTCCCTCTAGGAGTGACGAATTTATTGTATTTACTGATGCCTCGCATATTGGTTTGGGTGCTGTCCTGATGCAGCACGGGAGACCAGTGGCCTTCGTGTCTCGCCAGCTCAAGATCCATGAGCTGAACTACCCCACGCATGATTTAGAGCTGGTTGCAGTTGTCTTCGCACTGAAGGTATGGAGACACTATCTCTATGGGTTCAGGTTCGAGCTCTTCTCCGACCACAAGAGCTTGTAGTACCTCTTTTCGCAATCTGAGTTGAATATAAGGCAGAGGCGCTGGATGGAGCTCCTGAAAGACTACGATTTCGATCTTCAGTACCACCCGGGCAAGGCGAACGTGGTGGAAGATGCCCTCAGCCGTCAGCCACGAGGCCTGGTGGCGTATATGATGATCCGGGAGTGGAGGATGCATGAGGATATCGCAGAGTATGATTTTGAGTTCGGCCTGCAGTCTTCTATCGTGCAGTTATCGAGCCTGTCGATTCAACCCTCTCTTGTCGCAAGGGTGATCGAGGTTAAGCAGGCTGATGAGTCGTTGCAGAGTATATGGCTGAGGCGGCATCTGAGAGTCAGGCAGATTGAGAGATTGGTACAGACGGTGGACGTCGCTTCAGAGGCTGATTATGTGTCCCGGATATTCTTGAGTTACGCAGAGATCTTATGACCGAGGAACATCGATTGCGATTTTCTATCCACCCTGGCTCGACGAAGATGTACCGTGACATGAGGCGACAGTATTTTTAGGCGGGGATAAAGAGCGATGGAGACTGATTTGCAGCTCAGCACCGCGTACCATCCACAGACCGATGGCCAGACCGAGAGGGTCAACCAAATCCTTGAGGATATGCTTCGGGCCTGCGCGATTGATTTTGAGAGTAGTTGGGATGAGCATCTGCGATTGACTGAGTTCGCATACAACAATAGCTATCAGGCGATCATCGGTATGGCTCCTTTTGAGGCACTATATGGCAGACCATGTAGATAACCGAGTTGTTGGACCGAGGTTGGGGAGCGCCATCTCCTAGGTCCCGAGCTTGTGCAGGAGACGTCAGAGGTTATCGATATCATCAGGCGAGGATGTGCACAGCTCAGAGACGACAGAAGAGTTTTGCTGATCGTCGGCGTCGTCCCTTAGAATTTGATGTAGGGGACCATGTGTATCTCAAGGTCTCGCCCATGAAGGGCGTAGTTCGTTTTGGAGCGAAGGGCAAGGTTGCCCCGAGATTCATAGGACCTTTTGAGATCACTGGGTGCGTTGGCGCCGTGGCCTATCGGCTTGCCTTGCCATCTCAGTTGTCTAGTGTCCACAACATTTTCCATGTCTCCATGTTGAGGAAGTGTGGGTCAGACATCGTTCTTGTTATTGATTGACAGTCGTTAGATGTTCGGGAGGACGCTTCCTACATTGAGCAGCCAGTCCGTATCCTTGATCGGAAGGAGCAGGTCCTCCGGACCAAGGTCATTCCGTTGGTGAAGGTTCAGTAGGGTCACCATTCTGTTGAGGAGGCTTTTTGGGAGCGCGAGGCTGAGATTCGAGAGTGTTATCCCCATCTCTTTGATGATTGATATGTGTTGTATCTTGTATGCTGTCCTTAATTTTATATGATTATGTTATGTTCCTTCTCCCTCATGAGTTATATCTAGTTGCGATGATTGTGTAAATTTTGAGGATGAAATTTTTATTAGGAGGGGAGAGCTGTAAGACCCGTATCCTATACCGTACCGTTCCATAAACTTCCGCGGTCTTCCAGGTCGAATTCTGGCAACCTTCGACCCTTAACCGGTATTTACGTATGACCCTGATTCACACGTCGTCAACCCGAATCGACTCAAGCTAAGACTAGTACCTTAGCGACCGTGTCGTCGCTGCGGTTCCGATGCCGTGACTCGCGCGCCGAGGCGATACCCTGGTCAGGAGATGTGGGCTAGCGTTCGGTACGAGGAAAATGCCACGCGTTACAAAACCCATGAGAATCTCTACGAGTTGTCACATTAATCCATCAATCCATCAATCTCAACATGTCAAGTACATGTTAAGTACACATTACCTTTTACCCCTTTCCCAAACAAGCCCCAAAAGTCAAAAAGTTCTTACAAAGCCCATACTTTTCTTACACTATTTGCCACAAAAGTCAAAAATCTCTTACGCACCCATCACTCACCACATCCATCACTCCATCACCCATCACTCTCTCTTTCTCTCTCTCTTTACAACTCTCTTTCTCATTTTTTTTCAAACCATTCCCAAGTAAGGAAGAACTCCACACGTCCAAGCCCTCCCACGGAGAGAAAAATGCATGTGTGAGGCCCACCTTTCCATCCCAAGATCTCCCATCTCAACCATCCAAACCTCATCTCCTCCATTGGAATCTAAGTTAAGGAGCTAAGGAAGCCAAGGGAACTAGAAGATCAAACGGTGGGTGCGTTACAGGCTAGATTTTCATGTATTTATGATGGGCCAAGTGAGGCCAACCGATCGATGGTTTGGATCTCACTTGGGACCCTAAGATGTGGCCGATGGCCCACTTTGATCATCATGATCATTCCATGATGGGGCTAATCTCCATGAACCCCATCTTGATGTTTACTTTCTAGTTGATAAGGGTCATCTAGACAGTTAATTTTAGTGGAGAAGGAATCTCCACCGTTGATCTTTGATTTGATGGACCCACATGTATTGGGACCCACTTGATGTATGATTAATTGCAAGGGAGGGCCCATAATGTCGGGGTCCCTCCATCGCGCGTGTCCCGCTCTCTCTCTGTCTCCCTCTCCTTTTCATCTTATTTTCTTGTGATAATATGGCCATGCGGCCCATCAGGGTGGACCCCACCATGAGGCATGACTTTTATCCAAGCCATTTATAAGTGGGGCCCACCTTATATGTGTTACACCCACGCCATCCATCATTTGGTGGCCCACCTGAGCAGGCCCACCTTTGCATCTGTTATGCCCAAAACCGTCCAGCAGGCCACCTTTCCAGTGTCTGGACAATTGAATGGAAAACACAAATATGAGCTTCTTTTAAAGCTTATTGGGTGGGCCACTCATGCAGACTCCACCTTGATGTATGGACTTAATCCACGCCGTCCATTCCTTTCCCCACTTCATTTTAGGCATTGAGCCGAAAAACGAAGTTGGTCCGAGTATCTGGTGGGCCATAGCATAGAAAACGGTGGTTTTCACCGTTAAAAAGCCACCTGATATTTCTTCACGCCAAAACCCATCGCATATTGGGCTCGTTTGGCTTGTCTTTAGCCATAGTGACCAATGGTTGGGTCGGTTCCACCTGAAGCGGGCCCTACATGGGAAAATCCCCAAGAAAACCCCAAAAATAAAAAATAAAAATAAAAGAGGCTGCAGACGCTGCTGCTGCCAGAGGCGTAGGCAGCGCCTGCTGCGCACGGGCGTGCGGGCGAGCAGCAGCAACCCATGACTCTAGCCATGGGCCCCACCATGATGTATATTTTTCATCCACACCGTTCACGAGGTGGGCCACTCCCAACAGTGGGCCCCCTCCAAATTTCAGCTCCATCCATAGCTCAGGTGGCCCACATTGTAGGAAACAGTGGGATTGAACCTCTAACATCGAAACTCTCTTTTTGGGCCACAAAAGTTTTGGATCAAGATGAAATTTGTTTTTCCTCCTCATCCAGGTCTGTGCGACCTTATTAATGGCTTGGACGGAAAATAAATGTTATGGTGGGACCCACGTGGGACCCACAGTAATGCACGGGTTTTGCTACACCGTCCATGGCCGTGGACGGTGGAATCCCACCATGATTTATGTGTCCCACTCGCACCGTCCAGCGGATGGTGGAGCCCACTGTAATGCATGTGTTTTATTCACTGTCCAACAACAGTGGGACCCACCATGATGCGTGTGTTGCATCCAAACCATCCATCCACTTGGAAAGCTCATTTTTTTTTGGTTTGACACTAAGAATGAGTCAAATCCAAGTACAAGTGGACCCCACCATCTATGTGGACAGTGGCATCCACCATTTTAAACTTTTAAGGGCCACCTGTGATGTATTAGGACCCATGGATTGAGGCCCATCTTGATTTAATTGTGGCCGTCCATTGAGGCCCACCTTGGCATTTATAAGGCCCATGGGATTAGGCCCATTTGATGTATTTTAAGGCCCATGGGATTAGACCCATTATGATGTATTAGGGCCCATGGGTTAAGGCCCATTGTGATGTACTCTATGGCCCATGGGGTTATGGCCATGGTTATGGCCCATTGCGATATACATAAGGCCCATTGATGCGGCCCACTTGATCTATGTAAGGCCCATATGAGGTAGCCCATTTGCTGTATCGAGGGCCTATGGGTTGAGGCCCTATGAGATGCCCTTAGGGTCCATTACAATGTGTGATTCCTCCATGGTTTGTGTAAGGATGTTTTGCGACGGGCTATGCCTTGGGAGTAATGATGGTTTGACGTCCACATCCTAAGTATAATGTTGGTTAAATGTCCGCATTACGACTCTCCCTAGGGCCCATTGATAGGCCCGTACTTGTTGCGTGTAGGCCGTCTAGGCCCATCTGCGTTGTAAGGATAGTTCATTACTTTATTACATGTTTAGTATAGTTCCATGACTCATGAGCATACGCATCATATGTATGCTTGATATGAGAAGTGACTGATCATAGCATATGCCTTCGGGCAGATTATTTATGGACTCCCGGTTAGGCGGTGTTGCCCTTCATGAGCGCACGATATGCGTAGGATTTCTGCATGACTGGATAGTATAATTCATGCATTCGCATTGTGTGTCATGGTTACTGTACGCCCTAACGACATCAGGGCCGTAGCCTCCACAGGCGTATCGTGGATGCAGGTTTGGATACCGAAAATCTTGTTCTACATGAGGTGTTATAGATATCCCTAGGTAAAAGTCCGTAAAACCTTATGGTACCAAGAGGTTGCTCCAACGTCTAGACCGAGTGGGTGTACGAGCGCCGAGTGTCGATTTTCAGGAGGCCGCGCTTTCCACTGTGTCGTGGTCGGTTGGAAGGAGGTGCGGCCTTATCCGCTCGAGAGTAGGCAGCAAAGCTAGGCTGAGTCTGACCAGCTCGAGGAATGTGTCCGCTATCGACGAGCCGAGCCCGATATTGGTGTTCACTCCCCAAGTATAGGGTTGTGATGTAATAATAAAACTTTGTAAGACCGAGGTCGAATCCACAGGGACTGAAACATGTACGTTATCTGAAAATAACCAGATCTAGAACTAGGCTAAGATAAAATCTAAACCAATTATGATTGAAGAATAATGGTGAAATAATTATTTAAAACTTAAGAAAATTCAGAGAAGGGAAACTAGGGATTCAGAGGATCCCCTTGTAGAGATCAGGGAGATCTACACTTGATTCATGAAAAACAACTGAACTTCTTTTGATGTGGTTTTGAAAAGATGAAAGGTATATGAATTAGAATGGATTCCATTACCAAACTATGCCCAAGAGACAAAGCAAACAACAGAATTAAACTAATTACCAACCAATCAACATGCCATGAAGGTTAGGAAGGGTACCGACATCCAACTATGCCCAGGAGACGATGGTGAACAACAGGGCTTCCTGACGTCATAAACATAAAGAGGAAAAGAACATGCTCAAAGCCATTGCAGACCCATTGTAATTTCAGTCACAACAGACCATTAAAGACTGAAAACATTCCCTTAATAAAATTAAATCAAAATCCATTCAGTTTAAACAAAAGGCACAAGCATAGACTCATCCCGTCACGCTACAAGCTTTACCCCTTAGCCCTAGCTAAAAGGTTTAGCCACACATGAGTGGACTAGATCTCTTAAACAAAAGGAAAAAATAAAAATAAAAAATAAAAATAAAAGAAAAAAAAGAAAAGAAAACAATCTACTCCCTCTCACGTCCCTACCTCCACGTCCAAGCCGAGCCTGTGCTTCAAGCTCTCACTCTCACTCCTCTCTCTCTCTTTTATAGACTGGAGAAGGTTGGTCGGGATCGATAAAACGACTCTCCAGACGCAATACACTTTGTAACAGAGCCGGACTTGCGAACTCTGTTTTACGCAACCGAAAACGCAAAAACGTCTTGCGTTTGATCTGAGATTGCTCGGCTGTCTGTCCAAATTTTTCAAAATCGTCTTCATGGTGGGGTTGAAGGGCCATTTCTATAGTGTTTGAATGGTCCGGATTGCTGATCCGATCAAAGATATTGGCCCACAATTTCCCAAAATTTCTGGATTTCCCGGACGCGTGTAAAGCCTTCGCGCACGTGCTGACGTGTTCGGTGGGCCCCGCAGTGATGTTTTTGATGAAATCCACACCGTCTATCAGATGACTCTCAAAATTTTGGTCGGAATGGACTAGTTTTTGTCAAGTTTTTGTGCGGTCCACTGATTTTTTTCTTCCGCCGCTCATCCTACATTTTCTGAATATTCACGTGCGTACACGTGCAAGGGCTAAAAAGGATAGCTACACGATGGTCATGACCCCCCTCTGAACACAATGGACGGTCCAGATCTTTCATAGGAGTGATGGGTGGGGCCCACTGCCAAAAATTCCGGTCGGACGTAAGAACGCTGGGTTTTTTTTTTTGTTTTTTTTTTTTAAAAATTCAGTCGGTCAGCCGGCGCTGACCAACTTTGGTTCTTCTGGTGCACGGCCGGTGCACTTGTGCACCATGCACGTGGGTCCCACATAGGGTCCATTGTGATATGGATCCGAAATCCACACCGTCCATCTGCTTCTTCACAGAATTTAAGGTGTTGATCTCAAAATTGAAGCATTTCCAGATATCGGGCGGGCCCCAATTCGCTAATTTATTGGCTGATCTGTCCATTGGGCCACTTCCACAGCGATCCGGGAGCTGGAATTCGACGTGTACGGTTCATTTATTGTCCTCATGCCCTGTATGAAGTTTCAGGTCGAACTGTTGGTGGAAACCCTGTGATCTTGCATTTTGGACCCATTTTAGGCCACTTGAGCTCCAGTTTTTTGGATTTTCTCGGATATCTGGAGTGCACGTTAGTCGATATCGGTTCCCTGGAGTCCGTCCCTTGCCTTTGGTGTCATCAGAGCATTAAATTCATGCATTTAGCACCCTTTTTAAGTCCAAGCTCATGAATACACCCTGTATCACAAACACAGTTATAACCGGGCGTTAAACAATATTATGCTCATAAATCTAGGTAATAAATGGGGTTAAATATGCAATATTTGACCCTCAACACAACCCCCAACTAGCATTTTGCTAGTCCCGAGCAAAGTATGCGAAAAATAAATTGAGAATTACAGGACAATCTCTATGAACTCGAGTGAATTTTAAAAAGCAATCCAGATACTAAAATTGTAATATTCATGGATGTTGGGTATTACTTTCTCCTGTACTCCAGCACACCGTAAACTTCATAGTTAAGTTCAACGTATTAATCCATCAATCAGAAAGAAAATTCTAAACATTGAGATCCACGAGTGTATTGTGTAGTCCTAGCTTATCAACATTAAGGTCCAATTCGTTATTTCATGACATCCTTGGTAACCAACAAGAGTACCCAGGACAATCAACTTAAATCAAAACTTGTCTCGCAGATCAACCTTTTCATTCCTTCAGCTTTTCATTAATAGTAACATCAAGAAGGGGAATTAAATCCTCACCTATAGGGAGCAAACCTATGGTGAAGACTATATACCCAAACCTTTTTCTCATTATCCATGAGGAATTAAATCCTCACCTATAGGGAGCAAACCTATGGTGAAGATTCTTCGCCTAACCTTTTTCAATGGTATCTTTTCCTTTCAATTGATCATGACGAGCAATTGTTCAAGTTGGTTCCTTCTATGCTTACTGATCACCAAATTAACCCTTCAGTTTCGAACTGAAATCTCAATGTGTAAGCGAGATGCGACATGTGAAATCATGACTCAATCAATGTTTAAAACCTCTAATCATGGAGTAACAATTCAAACTTAACTGTGAAATCTAACAGACACTGAATCCAAGAGTAAAAAATTGCCAACATAACTTATCTTGTAATTTTAAATCCAAGATGGCCATCAAAATCACTTCGAATTCACAAGAATGTTCAGAAAAAATTTAAAAAAGTTTCACAATTTTTGCTTAAGACGAAGAAAACACTGATTAGGTAACCTAATCTCCCACCCCTAACCTAAAATCTACATTGTCCTCAATGTAAAAGATATAAACATGCAATGCACATGAGACAACGGCAGTAAAGAAAAAGTGATGGGAAGGTAGTACCTGGATGATGAATCGTGAGAGACATTCCAAAAGATCGCATCATGGACGCCAGCTAGCACGAGAGAGATAACAACACAAAAATAACAAAAATAAAATCCTACCTATACCACTTTCGCAGGTGCTCTCGATTGCATTTAGCGTATGCAACAAGCCTTTAAACCCCTAGGTTGCCCTAGTGGATGAGTTGTAGTCTCGTGAGGGTTTGCAGCGATGTTACCCACAAACATTGAATTGACTAATCATGGAATCAAAAGCTGGGTTGCCTCCCAGGAGCGCTAAGTTTACCGTCTATCCTAAAATAACATAAAGTAAACTACTCTAGTCCTATGAAAGCAGGGAAAAGCTACTCGATCATATTGCAAGGTTCCTCTTCCGGCCAATATCTTGATAAGTTTCTCAATAAGTTCCTCAACAGGATCATCCAAAAGCCATTTTTGCAATAGGCTTGGACGCCCTGGAGCATGACTTTCCAGAGAAACTTATGTACCTCATAAAAAATTTGACGTTGGTTCGCTTGAGGTATCTAAAGTATATATGATTCACCTGTGTCAGAAAAAGTTTCGAAGTTAGTATCCCATGGTGAATCAGAGACTACAAGTAGATCAAATTGAGAAAAAATTTCAAGAAGTGGTGTAGTCTCAACATATTCCGATGTAGCAGACTTCGGTTCAATTTTCAGCTCCTCCTCCTCTAATGGTAAACATTCAGGGTCTCGGGAAGGAGGGGCTTCAGAGTGAGGGTTCTCTCGGTCAGTGATGACTACCGAGATGTTGTCTTGCAAGGCATTCACTTTTACTTTTGACATGAGATCGTTTGAATCTGCAAAGTGTGCCAAACAGTCATCCAAAGCATTGGGACATTCAGTTGAGAGTGACTCATTCTCCACATTGAAGTGTGTGATGATCTGTTCAAGGATTCTACGTTTTTAAAAGTAGAAGAAAGTGTGCTCTCTTGCTCCAGCCCCACTTTCTTCTACTTTTAAAAACGATAGAATCCTTGAACAGATCATCACACACTTCAATGTGGAGAATGAGTCACTCTCAACTGAATGTCCCAATGTTTTGGATGACTGTTTGGCACACTTTGCAGATTCAAACGATCTCATGTCAAAAGAAAAAGTGAATGCCTTGCAAGACAACATCTCGGTAGTCATCACTGACCGAGAGAACCCTCACTCTGAAGCCCCTCCTTCCCGAGACCCTGAATGTTTACCATTAGAGGAGGAGGAGCTGAAAATTGAACCGAAGTCTGCTACATCGGAATATGTTGAGACTACACCACTTCTTGAAAATTTTTCTCAATTTGATCTACTTGTAGTCTCTGATTCACCATGGGATACTAACTTCGAAACTTTTTTCTGACACAGGTGAATCATATATACTTTGGATACCTCAAGCGAACCAACGTCAAATTTTTTATGAGGTACATAAGTTTCTCTGGAAAGTCATGCTCCAGGGCGTCCAAGCCTATTGCAAAAATGGCTTTTGGATGATCCTGTTGAGGAACTTATTGAGAAACTTATCAAGATATTGGCCGGAAGAGGAACCTTGCAATATGATCGAGTAGCTTTTCCCTTCTTTCATAGGACTAGAGTAGTTTACTTTATGTTATTTTAGGATAGACGGTAAACTTAGCGCTCCTGGGAGGCAACCCAGCTTTTGATTCCATGATTAGTCAATTCAATGTTTGTGGGTAACATCGCTGCAAACCCTCACGAGACTACAACTCGTCCACTAGGGCAACCTAGGGGTTTAAAGGCTTGTTGCATACGCTAAATGCAATCGAGAGCACCTGCGAAAGTGGTATAGGTAGGATTTTATTTTTATTATTTTTGTGTTGTTATCTCTCTCGTGCTAGCTGGCGTTCATGATACGATCTTTTGGAATGTCTCTCACGATTCATCATCCAGGTACTATCTTCCCATCACTTTTTCTTTACTGCCGTTGTCTCATGTGCATTGCATGTTTATATCTTTTACATTGAGGACAATGTAGATTTTAGGTTGGGGGTGGGAGATTAGGTTACCTAATTAGTGTTTTCTTCGTCTGATGGGTGATAATAGTCCTCATGCCCATAATTATGATAACCCCAACACTTACGTACTGTTTTGTTAATCTGTGGGGTGTAATTACTCTCCCGCATATGATCACGCAAGGACTTCTCAACCGGTAGATCATTATATTTCGGTTGGTTCTCGATGATAGTTTCAGAAAATTTTTGAGACATAGGTTGATTTATACCATAGTCATCATCCCAATATAGATTATTCTTCTCAGCATACTGACATTCCCACTCGTGCATATACATGATAAGACCCTAACTCTAAATCTACTCCTAAGAAAAATAAAAGAAAGGATTCTACAGTAATATGGAGAGTAAAAGGAGGAGAAGTTAGAAGGAAGTTACCAGTTTAGAAGTCTATCAAAGAGTCTACAAAACAGGAAGACAGGTTAGTTTCAAAAAAAATCAAACAGAAAAAATTCTAACATAAAATTAGAAAAAACCTAATCTTAAACTAATCCTAAAACTAGTTAATCTAAGAAAACATAACCGTCACTCCCCTGCAACGGCGCCAAAAACTTGTTCACTCCCCAAGTATAGGGTTGTGATGTAGTAATAAAACTCGGTAAGACCGAGGTCGAATCCACAGGGACTGAAACCTGTACGTTATCTGAAAATAACCAGATCTAGAACTAGGCTAAGATGAAATCTAAACCAATTATGATTGAAGAATAATGGTGAAATAATTATTTAAAACTTAAGAAAATTCAGAGAAGGGAAACTAGGGATTCAGAGGATCCACTTGTAGAGATCAGGGAGATCTACACTTGATTCATGAAAAACAACTGAACTTCTTTTGATGTGGTTTTGAAAAGATGAAAGGTATATGAATTAGAATGGATTCCATCACCAAACTATGCCCAAGAGACAAAGCAAATAACAGAATTAAACTAATTACCAACCAATCAACATGCCATGAAGGTTAGGAAGGGTACCGACATCCAACCAGGCCCAGGAGACGATGGTGAACAACAGAGCTTCCTGACGTCATAAACATAAAGAGGAAAAGAACATGCTCAAAGCCATTGCAGACCCATTGTAATTTTAGTCACAACAGACCATTAAAGACTGAAAACATTCCCTTAATAAAATTAAATAAAAATCCATTCAGTTTAAACAAAAGGCACAAGCATAGACTCATCCCGTCACACTACAAGCTTTACCTCTTAGCCCTAGCTAAGAGGTTTAGCCACACATGAGTGGACTAGATCTCTTAAACAAAAGGAAAAAATAAAAATAAAAAATAAAAATAAAAGAAAAAAAAGAAAAGAAAACAATCTACTCCCTCTCACGTCCCTGCCTCCACGTCCAAGCCGAGCCTGTGCTTCAAGCTCTCACTCTTACTCCTCTCTCTCTCTCTTTTATAGACTGGAGAAGGTTGGTCGGGGTCGATAAAACGACTCCCTAGACGCAATACACTTTGTAACAGAGCCGGACTTGCGAACTCTATTTTATGTAACCGAAAATGCAAAAACGTCTTGCGTTTGATCTGAGATTGCTCGGCTGTCTGTCCAAATTTTTCAAAATCATCTTCATGGTGGGGTTGAAGGGCCATTTCTATAGTGTTTGAATGGTCCGGATTGCTGATCCGATCAAAGATATTGGCCCACAATTTCCTGAAATTTCCAGATTTCCCGGACGCGCGTAAAGCCTTCGCGCACGTGCTGACGTGTTCGGTGGGCCCCGCAGTGATGTTTTTGATGAAATCCACACCGTCTATCAGATGACTCTCGAAATTTCAGTCGGAATGGACTAGTTTTTGTCGAGTTTTTGTGCGGTCCACTGATTTTTTTCTTCCGCCGCTCATCCTACATTTTCTAAATATTTACGTGCGTACACGTGCAAGGGCTAAAAAGGACAGCTACACGATGGTCATAACCCCCCTCTGAACACAATGGACGGTCCAGATCTTTCATAGGAGTGATGGGTGGGGCCCACTGCCAAAAATTCCGGTCGGACGCAAGAACGCTGGGTTTTTTTTTGTTTTTTTTTTTTTAAAATTCAGTCGGTCAGCAGGTGTTGACCGACTTTGGTTCTTCTGGTGCACGGCCGGTGCACTTGTGCACCGTGCACGTGGGTCCCACATAGGGTCCATTGTGATGTGGATCCGAAATCCACACCGTCCATCTGCTTCTTCACAGAATTTAAGGTGTTGATCTCAAAATTGAAGCATTTCCAGATATCGGGCGGGCCCCAATTCGCTAATTTATTGGCTGATCTGTCCATTGGGCCACTTCCATAGCGATCCAGGAGCTGGAATTCGACGTGTACGGTTCATTTATTGTCCTCATGCCCTGTATGAAGTTTCAGGTCGAACTGTTGGTGGAAACCCTGTGATCTTGCATTTCGGACCCATTTTAGGCCACTTGAGCTCCAGTTTTTTAGATTTTCTCGGATATCTGGAGTGCACGTTCGTCGATATCGGTTCCCTGGAGTCCGCCTCTTGCCTTTGGTGTCATCAGAGCATTAAATTCATGCATTTAGCACCCTTTTAAAGTCCAAGCTCATGAATACACCCTGTATCACAAACACAGTTATAACCGGGCGTTAAACAATATTATGCTCATAAATCTAGGCAATAAATGGGGTTAAATATGCAATATTTGACCCTCAACAATTGGCAGGCGGATAGTGAGGTCTCTTCCACTTACCTTATTGCGTGCGATGGGTCGGCGATCTGGTTTAGAGTGTACTAGACCCCGGTGATATCCCAGATTTGAGTTGTATTGATATGTGGACTTAGATGAGGATTTATATGCTTGACTTGCATCTTGCATCGCATAACCTTGGTATGACCGACATTATTCATGCCTTATATTGCATAGCCATGGTACAACTAATGGTATTCATGGATTGATCAGCATGTTTCGCATTACTCTGATACTGCATAACTGCATTACCACCTTGCGCACATACTTTCACCACCCTTTAAGCTTTCTATAAGCTTATGCACAACCGTTGCGTGCAGATGAGGTTGGGGCGTAGCAGCGCTGAGGTAGGAGCGCTTTGCAGATCATATTAGAGCTTTTGTTCATCATTATTGTATTTCCCTTTATGCTCATTGCACCTGTAAAGTTTTTTATCATAGTGGAAATATAGTGGAGTTTTTAGTCATTATTTGTGGGTTATGCCTTTGGTTATGCTTATCATGATTCAAGCTGATCTTGAAAATCCTCCTCGTAGCATCCCAGGATCGGAACCTGGCGAATGGGAGCTAGGAGCCGAGAATGCGGTTCTACGGAGGTTGTCGGTGCTAGATTTGGCGATCGGAAATTTTGTGAGCCCGATTTCCGAGTTTGGGGAGTGACAATAGTACTTCCCTTTCCATGATTATCATGACAGATGATCTTCTTTAATTTTTCTTTGGTTTGTTGGGTTGTTAATTTTCTTCTGGTTGATGGAGTAGACCCGGATATGCGTCGGAGCTATGCGGATATTGAGCGGGGGTCCCTGGAAGGTGGGAACCGCTGTTATGACCATGATGAAGCTGTCCATTTCCTATGGACAACATTGGAGTGGCCTGACCATTTGGACAGACCTAAAACCTAAACCTAAAACCTAATGTATTCTCAAATCCTTAAACCTAAACCTACACCTAATCATAAAACGTAAACCTAAACCTAAAACCTAAATGTATTCTCAAATCCTTAAACCTAAACCTACACCTAATCCTAATCTCAACTCCTTAACCTAAACCTAAACTTGAAAACCCAAACCTAAAACCTATTCTCAAATCCCAAAACCTATAACCTAAACCTAAACCTAAACCTAAACCTAAAACCTAAACCTATAAGCTATAACCTAAACTTAAACCTAACCCTATAACCTAAACCTAAAGCTATAACCTAATCCTA
>JAJHSJ010000013.1:44014517-44108044 GCA_021015155.1 Magnolia officinalis
GCCAGACAACTGTGGTTTGCCTGGTGAATAAACCAGTCTGATTCTCTGGGCCAAGCCCTATTAAGAAAATCACATCGGATGAATGGTCCGGATCTTGTACGCGTGTTCTATGTGATACTGCACGTGCTAAGTTAGAATTTGTGTGGTGATTGCCCCGTCCAGTTCATGCAAGTACCTCTGTCATTCCTAAATTGTTGTCCAACTGTGCCGTACATGTGGCCATTTGGTTTGATCCGCACTGTCCATGGGTCCCACTATAGAAACACAGAGAAAACAATAGCGGGGAGTGATGCCTACATTGAAACCTTCCTAAGGTATTGCCATGACCCCAATAAATAGAAAAAGAAAACCCTAACCCCACTCTCTCCCTCTCTCCCTGGCCCATCTCTCTCTCTGCAACTCTGTAAAACCCATTTTCTACTGCAACTACCCTCTCTCTCTCTCTCTCTCTCTCTCTCTCTCCCCTTCTACAAAGCAAATGCTCTCTCTCAGTAGAGTGCCGAAGCAACCACCGTAGCGCAAGCACTCTCTCTCTCTCTCTCAGATATCTCCCTCTTTCTTTGTTTAGATCACGCTCAATCTCTCTCTTGAGATCGGCCATCGTTAATGTTGAATGTTGAAACCCTATTTGGGGTTTTATAATGAAAATTCACATAGTTTGAGTTTTTTCAATAAAAATGTCATTTAGACCTAATCACTAGATCTGTGTGTTGGTTTGTGCTTGTTGTTGTGTGTGTTGGTTGTTTTCTTATTTCCCTAGACGTTTAGTAAGAATCCTAAAATAGGCCATGGAAGATGGAGAGATCGATTTTCGGTTTAGGTCTGCACTTTTGACTTCCTCATTTCCATCTCAGAGATCAGTAAATCTCTCTCTCTCTCTCTCTCTCTCTCTCTCTCTGTAATTTCATCTCAGAATTGATTTTCTATTTTATCTTTTATTGGATTTTCAAATGTTCCTAAATTTTCTGCAGTACGTTTGGGGTTTTAAACCTGGCTTTTCTAAATTCTAGATCTAAAATAGATTCCGATTTGTTCGATCCATACTTGCATTTGAAAGAAGAAAATCACAGATCTCTTTCTCTGCATATCATTGCAAAAATCTGTAATAATCTAAAATTGTTCTCTTTTGATTTTTTTTTTTTTAAATAATTCCTTCAATTTAATGTAAGCAAAACATGTATTGTCAAGCCCTGATTGCCTACAAGTGGAGTGTAACACCTCGTACTTTCAGTACTCGGGTGTCACCACGTAGATCTAAATAAGCTTACGTATATGCAATGACCCACGTAATTTACCTTACACGTCACTATCCAACGACTCTCAATCTATCCATCCTAACCCTTAGATTTTAGACTATGACGACTGACAACATCATAATAAGAGTTGAGATCAATCTTTCCGTTTGATTGTCACAAGTTGACCTCGTATTTAAATAAATGAAAATCTTATTTTTATAATCTTGAGCATGATGCCATCTCATCATACGCCTATTTATTACAATCGAACCATATGAAACAAATTTAGGGACCAAAATCACAAGATCCACCATTCATCGGTCTACACCGTCCCGTAGGAAGATCCATCCTATCCAACTCCCAAATTACACCTAAACATTCATTAGGACCCCTAGAGTTATCGATAATTAAATACTAGGCAATTCAACTGTTGGAGCTTTTAAACCATGAGATAATGATCCTAACTCCTAATGACCTACAGTGTGGCCCACAACATGAATTTTATATATATATATATATATATATGTGTGTGTGTGTGTGGTGTGTGTGTGTGTGTGTGTGTGTGTGTGCATACAATAATAATAATAATACAAAATGATATAAATATGTATATACACATAACAAAATAAATGAAATAAAATAAAATTATTGTTATTATATGGGTAGTAATAAGTCTTGAAGATGCAAACGACCCATAGGGCCACTTTAACTGTTGACGTTCGATTTGGGGTAAATCTGACAACCAGAACAATTATAACCATCCGTTAAAGGTCAAGATCTGGTTGGCATGGCCCACCTAAGCTTAGTATTAACCTCAGCTCTGGTCAGATGGCCCAAATGGGCCCACAGAGGACCATGGACGGAGTGGATCTCTCATAAACGTCACAATGGACCCTACACTGAGGTGCATGTGCACCTCAGCCAATATGCAGGACATGCACCAAACTACCAGGAGCGGTCAAAGTTCCACTGACCCGAAATTTCCAAAAACGGTGGGTTTCCTACCAGTAACGCGTTCGAAAAACGCCGTCCATGATTTCTGATCCGTGGGCCACCACGATGATTCTATGGGGTGATCCGAACCGTCCATCTTGTGCGCAGCAAGGTCCTGACCAAAACCCAACCTCTCCCGCACACGGAAACACGTATGTGTGCGAACGGTTCTTGACACAATCAGCCCCTACTAATACTTGTTTCCAAAAATGGAAACTTCGTTTCTCTCTCCACACGCCAGCACAGCGATCCGCATGAGGGGCATCTAGCATGGTCTTGGATGTCCATCCAAAGCAATCTCAGCCACCTAATGGCTCTCCATGTGAGAGAGGATTTTTGCCCACAGGAAACCAAAGTCGTGGCCGGTTTTGACTATATCAGCTGTATTTGTAAACAACTTCTACCAGATCAGATCTGGTTCATTTGTTGCCAATCCAACAGCCCTGAGAACATCTAGGGCTCTCTATATGAAGCAAAGGATTGAGCAACAGTAACTTCTCCCCATCTTCCGCATCGACCCGGGAAAACAACCGCTTCTTTCTCCCTTCGAACCCATCAATGAAATGGTCTTGGACTTAAGTTTCTTGCATCTGCAAGCTCTATTGGACCCCTAAGAATCCTCTCCCATGTCGTCGGATTGAAGAGAGGAGCAATGGGGAGAGATCTACATCAAAGTCCTAAGTAATTTAAACCTTAGGTAATCTAAATCCTAGGTTAAAACCTTAACCCTAAATAGTGTGTAAGCTTGGGTCTAATTGTACAACTTTGCAATTGATGGTAGGAATTGATTCCAAGGAAGCACGCACTTCTTAGCAATGGTGCAGGCAGTTCAAACATAAGTTGAGGACTCACCCTTTGAGCTTCCCACTTAATTTCATCAATCTGGATATAGATGATGGCATGATTCCTCTAATTAAATTACTTACCTTACTATTGGATAAGCTAAATTAGATGGTAGACATCTCTCTTTAAGTATAACATGGATAAATGATTTGGTGATAACATGCTATCTTTAGTCGTATATTGTAAATTAACTGTATGTTTGTTGTTTGTGATCGAGTGATGTAATGAATGAGACCTGTCATGCACTCACCATCTTGCGATCCATATTTGACTTACGCGACTTAGATCGTGCATCCTTACATGTCTTGGACCGCATATTTACCCTACGTGGCTTAAATCGTTTATTTGTCCTTCGTGGCTTTGATGGGTCATTGGTGCTCTTTTATCGCTTGATGGTTATATTTGCATATCTTATTATTTTCTAGCCATCTTGTGGTGTTCGGTCGTGTTGTGATTTTCGGGTGAGCGGGTGTTCGCTTGGCAATTTCCTAGCCATCTTGCGGTGTTCACATACGATACGATTTCTGGGTGGTCTAGAGTTTATATGTTAGTTTTCTTGCCATCTTGATGTGTTCAGTCGTACCATGATTTTCGGGTGGAGCGGGTGTTCGCTTAGCGATTTCCTAGCCATCTTGTGGTATTCACGTACGATTTGATTTCCGGGTGGTCTAGAGTTTGTATGTTGTTTGTCTCTTCATCTTGCGGTGTTTAGTCGTACCATGATTTTCGGGTGGAGGAGGTGTTCGCTTAGCGATTTCCTAGCCATCTTGCGTTGTTCACGTACGATATGATTTTCGGGTGAAGTAGACGTCAGTATGTTGTTCTCTTTCCATCTTGCGGTGTTCAGTCGTACCATGATTTTCAGGTGGAGTGGGTGTTCTCTTAGCGATTTTCTCGCCATCTTGCGGTGTTCACGTACGATTTGATTTCCGGGTGACGTACAGGTTTAAAGCTTGATTTTCTACCCATTTTATGAAGTTTGTAAGGTTGAATATTTGATTATCTGGACATGTTCCCTCGCATTGCGATTGCTATTGTATTTCACTTGTGATGAGATTATGTTGATTGACTTAATTTTTCAGTATGTGATCATAATTATGAATTGCCCTGTTTAATATATATATAAATCCTCATGACTTGCGATTTGTATTGGATTATGAATGATGGGTGTGCAATCTTAGAGGGTGCTCCTCACTGCGATAGCCATTGACGCTACCAAACCGTAACAGTTGATGCAGGTATAGAGCTAGCCGATGCTGTTCACAGGGTTGCTAAAGGATTTCACATCCCAAGATTGTTGTAACTTACTTTATTTCACATGTAATATTATTTCATTTTGTATTGTAAGAATGGGGACATTGGTTTGTATAAGTCATTTTGGGCAGCTTCTTATGTATTTAAATGATAATGCAACTTTCCTTTATGTCTGATTTGTCCATACTACGCTCATCTGCTTACTTTGATAAAAGAAAAAAAAATATATGTGGACTTTGGCTCTTTATAAGTTAACACTCGAGTTTTTGGGAAATGGATCATATACTCAGGTCCTGAAAACACGAGGCGTTACATCGAGCCCACATTTTGTTGATCTAGCAATTCATTTGGTGGGCCTTGAATTAGATGGATAAGGCAATGATCCACATTCAATATTCAATTGGTAAAGGTGAAAGATGGTTGGGATCTTTCTGTACGGATGACCTTTAGGGATCATCAGATCAACTACCTAGATCACCAAACTGCGGGCTCCACTTGGAGGAACTTAGTGCTCATAATTCTCAGCTGAGGATACACTAGTAGTTTGGTGATCTAGGCCTTTAATCGTATGGTGGTCCATGATCCACAAACCTCCCTGGTAATCCTAACCATTTAACATGTGGCCTGCAAATAGAGAGCCTAGTAAGGAAATCGAAGCATCAATATGTGTCAACAGAAGAACTGATGTTTTGTTGAATTATGATATGTTATGTATGCTATCTTAAGTAATTTCTAAGTGCCTGCGCATCATCCATCATACTCTGCTAGACTAAGAATTTTTCTCTTTCTTCATTTATCTGTTTGTTTTGTAAAATACTATTGATATGGGTTCCATTTGATAGACCATTATAAAATCCAAAGCAGATGGATGTTATATTATTTGTATTTTTTCTTAAATTGATGTGTTCAACCAAATGGGGTCTCTGTAGGTACATTAAGTTAAAACTCCCAATTCTTTTGGTGCATAATCTCCTACTTTATTTTATTTTTATTTCTTCATGCACCTGCTGCATTTGAATGAGTCAAGTTGAGATTTTTGTAAATGGACAAAAGTTGCATTCAAACCATAGAAGTAGAAGTCTCTAACAAGGTTGTCACATTCATACCTTGGCAGGCATATCTATTTAATGGCTACTGGGAAGATATTGGGACCGTTAAGTCCTTTTTTTATGCTAACTTGGCTCTCACATATTAGGTAAATCTCCCGTGAACTACTTGTCTGTGTATAGTTAATTTTTTAGTTCGACATTTTTTTTTTTTTTTGTCAAACTGAAGTTGTCTAATGTTTGGTGAAGCCTCCCAAGTTTCAATTTTATGATTTGCTGAAGCCAATCTTCACATCTCCTAGGTTTCTACCACTAATGAAGATGAGTCTTTAACTCTTTGATACAAACATTTACCTGTGCTTACTTATTATTACTATAGATTTTGGACTCCATAATTTCACATGGATGCTTCTTAAGGGAATGCAGTGTTGAACATTCCATAGTTGGGACACGCTCAAGACTGAAGTATGGGTCTGAACTGAAGGTAATTCATGTCTCATCCATGACGCACTTCCTTGATAGAGATGTGTGAATTGTATCATGGTATGTACTCTTGTTATTTTTCTTTCTTAGACATCTATTTGGTGACCCCCATGAAAGGACGATGACATCCACCTATTTGAATTCAGTGAACCATGGGCTCCACTTGTAAAAACTTAAAACTCAAACAGAGCTGTTCAATCTTTGGCGCTGAGCTATATTTGGATCAGTTTTTTTTTTTTTTTTTTTTGAATGTGTGATGGTAAAATAGTGTGGATTTTCTTTTATATTTGTTGACTTCTGAGAATGAGGATTCTTTTGTTAACTTTGAATGAAATCTGATTGAGCATAAGAACTTGATTCTTCTTAATTTCTGGTTTTTGGTTGATATCATATGAATACATGGTGGAATGGGCATTCTCATTCCTTTGCTTCTTAGTATACTTTTCACACTGTTTTGATAGTGGATTGTTGTTCTTTCAATTTATTCACATGTTTTTGTTTTTATTTTTTATTGAATGTAAGGAAGGGTAGATCACTCTCTTAAGGTCTATATCCTTTCTTTGATCCTTTCTTTATTGGGTTTTTGATTTCTAAGCTACTTCGTTTACTTACTAGTTGAATTTTCTAGTTTGAATTTAGGCAGTTTACCCCCACCTTTTCTATTATTATTCTCATTTTGTTTCATGGCCTCTCTTCATATATATTGTCATTGAGATATCTATTTGAAAATGGATGTCTTGTTATTTACCAGTTTTTATTCTTTTGCATAACTGTTATGATTTTTTATCTAAAAGTTGCCATCCACATTTGTTTCTGAAGACTCTGATCATCTACTATCCTTTTCATTCGTTAGTTTTAAAAGTGCACATACTAGTGCCCTGGTTTGTCAAGTTACGGGTATGGTGACTCAAACTGGCTGCAGAACTCGATAGGAAGATTATTTCAACCGGATGTGTGAAAGCTCGCAATAGGTAAATCATGGCTTCACATCCCATGTCCCAAAACACCAGGTGAATTAAAACCTTTAAAATAAGATAGACATCTTAACGTTTTTGTAGTGAGAAAACTTTTTTCAAAATAAGAAAATCCCTAAGTTTTTCTCGCCCTGTCGATTCTATCGAAGCACCCTCGATATGATCGACCTGTTCTGTCGATGTCCTCAATACCTTAATGATATTATCGAAAAGAAGATCAAAAGTATCCAGCAACTAAATATTCCTCTGGACGGATTTATCGATGTATCGATACACCTATCGATATCATCAATAAAAGCACTAAACATGTCCAGTAACTTCATAACATATCTGGACTAATTATCGATGTATCGATACACATGTTGATACCATCGATATTCAAATCTCGAGACCATCGGGAGTGGCTCGATAAGATCGACAGGCAGATTTTCGGTGCCCGTGTTTTTTAATGAAAATCTCAAAATTCTTTGATACATCGATGACCGTCCGATATGATCTAAAATCAAATATCGATAAGATCGGAGGTCCGTCGATGATATCGGTGGTGGGCGCGCATTTCTTACAGCAGTTATTTTAGAATGTTTTAAACTATGATCGGGGGCCCTTCGATTTCATCGATATTCAAATATCGATGATATCGACACCAGATCGATTGGATCGAACTAAGCCATAATCTGTCCAGCAAGTTCAAAGATAAATCTGCTGGAATTATCGATGCCTCGACTCAGATCTCGATATCATCGACATTCAAATTCTGATGACCTCGACGGTTCCCCCGATCATTCATGAAAACCTGAAATATTTTCAAAGTCAAGTCTCTCTCATTTTTTATGTGTCGAGGGATCGACCCAGTCATCGATGGAATCGGAGTTCGAAATCCGATGACATCGACAACTGTTTCGATTCATCGACCTATTGGCAAGGAGTTTCAAAAGCGTATGACATCGAGTCCGAGTCATCGAGCAGACCATCGATGTTATCGAGAGTATACACTCAATGATATTAAACCTACTCGATGATATCGAAATCTGTCATAAATATGACCATTTTATATCCGTTGAAACTTCTTGCCTATATATAGAGGGCTTGTTCTTTGTTGCTGTAAGAGAGAAAAGAGAGAGCTTTTGTGTGTTTCAACTTGCATCTTATACCTAAAGCCTTTCTCTCTAGGGAGTTCATCCTCCAATCCACCCTTACCATTGATATTAAATAGAGTGGATTGGGGAATGAACTTACGCATTCAAGGATCCTCCCGCTACTACCTTAATGACAAATCATTATGCTGGGATGCCTTGAATGCATAAGAGAGGAACCACTCTATCTTCCTTATAGGAAAATCTTTAGAGAGTAGGATTCCATCTCACCCTTGAACCAACTCGAAGCCAAGCATTGGTATATCATCTTGTGTTGCGGATCAAGGGAGCTGAAGACTCTTCGTCAACAAGGAGGAGAAGATCTTTGGCGGTGTGCTTAACGGGACTCATCAACATATCTGTAAGTATCCAGAGTCCAGAGGACACTTGTGATCATTCCTTCCTAGGTCTTGGTCCTAAGTGGTTCTCACCCTTTGAAGTCCTCAAGGAGGCCTCCGGCGGGAGTGTACGTAGTGGGTGCACAGGGTGGACCCTTGCTCTTGTGTAGGGCATAAACTGTTAGGTCCTTGTGTAGGTCCTTGACTGTGTGGTCTAAAATTCGGGTGCGTTGTGTGGACCCTTGCTCTTGTGTAGGGCATAAACTGTTAGGTCCTTGTGTAGGTCCTTGACCTTTGTGGTCTAAAATTCGGGTGTGTTCTGTGGACCCTTGCTCTATGGAGAGCATAAACATCTGGTTAGGAGTGAACCAGTAAAACTTCAGGGTTAGTGGTGAACCGAGTAGAAACCTCTGTAAAGGTTGAAGGTGAACCTGATTTAAAACCTTAGGTTTGAGGTGAACCCTGGGAAACCTCCTTAGTGAAATCCGGTACACTCAAGGGTTGAGTGCGACAGCCGGGAGTGGAGTAGACTTATTGTCAAACCACTATAAAATGATTGTGTCTGTGATTGCTTTTCTATATGTGTGATTCATTTCAATGCATTCATATTCATATATCTGATCACATCCCACACACATACACAGTCATATCCAACATAGACTAAGTTGCATATTGTTATATCTTGATTAGTTTGTAATTGGATCCTCTACTTGGCTTGGAAGCCAATAGAGTTACATTTGAGTAATCCTGATAGTTGTATATCTATAAGGATTAGTGTAATAGGATGATTGAATAAACAGTAAAAACTTTTAAAATTCCTATTCACCCCCCTCTACGACATATTGACATTTCCGACTTCATCTCAAGCGGTCTTCATCGCTATTTCAATTGGTATCAGAGTGAGTCTCTCTTTAAGGGCTTCACCGCCAAGAGAGTGATCTTGACTAAAGTTGGAATCATGTTCAAAAATGTCCAAGAGGGTGTAACCAACCAGAATAGTTGTCTAGTAATCCATACAGCCCTGAATGTCGGAAATAGTTCAAAGTGGTATCTTGACAGTGGTTGCTCCAGACACATGACTGGCGACCAAACACATTTTTGTGAGTACTCAAACTTTGATGGGGGATCTGTCACATTTGGGGATGGAAGTTCAGCCAAGATAGTTGCACAAGGAACTATAACAGTACCAGGCCTTCCAAAGATCAAACATGTACTCTGTGTAGAAGGCCTGAAACATAATCTCCTAAACATTTCCCAAATCTATGACAAAGAACATCTTGTCACTTTCTTAAAGGATGTATGTAGAATTTTGGATCATACAAGAAAATCTCTCATAAAAGGTTTACGTACTAGTGATAATTGTTATGTCATTGAATGTATAAGTGAGAAGGGGCTATCCACAAAGTGTAACATGGCAGTGAAAAATGAATCCAAACTATGGCACCAAAGGTTGGGACATGTCCACTACCGAAATTTAGCAAAGCTCAGTTCAAAGAATCTGGTAAGGGGACTTCCCAAGATTAGAAAAGAAGAAAAAGTTGTCTGTGGAGAATGTCTAAAAGGAAAACAGATAAAGGTTGAACACAAGAAAACAACCTCCATAGTAACAACAAAACCTTTGGATCTGCTACATATGGATCTAGTTGGACCAACTAAAGTGGAAAGTCATGGGAAGAAAAGATATTTTTTGGTGATAGTAGATGACTACACCAGATTTGCTTGGGTTGCATTTCTTCGAGAAAAATTAAATGCTTTTGAGGAATTTGTGACTCTGGCAAAACGACTCCAAAATGAAAAAGGATACGGGATCAATCGCATCAGAAGTGATCATGGTGGGGAATTTGAAAATGAAAATTTTGAAAAATACTGCAATGAGAAAGGGATTCATCATGAATTCTCAGCCCCAAAAACCCCACAGCAAAATGGAGTCGTTGAAAGAAAAAATCGAGTACTGCAGGAAATGGGGTCAGTTATGCTAAATGGAAAGGATATGGCTAAATTTTTTTAGGCAGAAGCTGTCAACACTGCTTGCTACATCATAAATAAGAGTACATCTTAGAGCAGGCCTAGACAAAACCCCATACGAACTATGGTATGGAAAACTGCCTAGCGTAAAATATTTTCGAATCTTTGGTAGCAAATGTTATATTTTGAGAGATAGAGATCACCTAGGAAAATTTGAGTCTAAAAGTGATGAAGGAGTCTTCTTGGGGTATGCCATGAATAGTCGTGCGTACAGAGTATACAATCTAAGAACTCTCACTATTCAGGAATCAGTAAATGTGATAATCGATGATCAACCTCATGAAGAAGAGGCACCTGTGAATGAATTAGAAGATGATGTAGATTCATGCATACTGGAAAAACCTGAAAACAAAATTTTATCACCCAGTGAACCTCAACCATCATCTTACATTCCCATTATAAAAGATCATCCTCGAAAGCAAATCATTGGAGATCCTAATGTTGGTGTAAGAACTCGACGACAAATAGAAAATGTCTATAGTCACTTCTGCTTTACCTCAAAAATTGAGCCTAAGAACATTGTTGAAGCTCTTCAAGATGAACACTAGATAAATGCAATGCAAGAAGAACTTCAACAATTTCTAAGAAACGAGGTATGGAAGTTGGTTCCTAGACCACTCGATACTAATGTCATTGGAACCAAATGGGTCTTCAAGAATAAAATTGATGAATCAGGAAATGTGATTAGAAACAAAGCAAGACTTGTAGCTCAAGGGTACTCACAGATAGAAGGCATTGATTTTGATGAGACATTTGCCCCTGTAGCTCGTCTAGAGTTCATCAGAATTCTTTTATCCATTGCATGTGCATTAAAATTTAAAATATTTCAAATGGATGTTAAGAGTGCTTTTCTAAATGGAGATCTCACTGAAGAAGTTTATGTGGAATAGCCCAAAGGATTTTTAGATCCCAAGTGTCCTCAATACGTATATCATCTAAACAAAGTTCTCTATGGTCTTAAACAAGCACCACGTGCTTGGTATGAACGATTGACAAAATTTCTTTTAGACCATAAATTTTGCAGAGGAAGTGTTGATAAAACTCTGTTTACCCAAAGAACAAAAGACTCACTGCTTATTGCACAAATTTATGTGGATGATATAGTCTTTGGTTTAACATGCGAAGATATCGCATATAAATTTGTTGACCTCATGAAATCGAAATTTGAAATGAGTATGGTTGGTGAATTAAACTTCTTCTTAGGTTTGCAGGTCAAGCAGCTACATGATGGTATCTTTATCTGTCAAACTAAGTATGTAAACGAGTTGGTAAAAAGGTTTGGTCTTGAATTTGGTCGTTCCTATCACACTCCCATGAGCACCACACTCAAACTCTCCAAAGATACAAATGGCAAGAGTGGATCAACATCTCTATAGGAGTATGATAGGAAGTCTACTATATCTTACAGCTAGTCGTCCCGACGTATCCTTTAGTGTGGGTGTATGTGTTCGATATCAAGCTGATCCTAAAGAATCCCACCTAACAGCCGTTAAAAGGATAATTAAATACATAACAGGAACTACCGGCTACGGTTTGTGGTATCCATTTGAAACATCCATGATCATCACCGGGTACTCTGATGCCGACTAGGCAAAAAATTTGGATGATCGAAAATCAACAAGCGGAGGGTGTTTCTATGTTAGAAACTGTCTGGTCTCTTGGCAGAGCAAGAAGTAAAATTCAATATCATTATCCACTGCCGAGGCTGAATACATTGCCGCCGGAAGTTGCTGTGCACAACTCCTTTGGATGAAGCAGATGTTGTTGGACTACGGAATTGAACAACCTACGATGAGTCTTTTCTGTGATAACACAAGCACAATCAATATTTCAAAGAATCCTGTTCAACATTCTCGGACTAAGCACATTGACATCCGTCATCATTTTATTCGAGAACTTGTTGAAAACAAGATTATTACATTAGATTATGTTTCCATAGAAAAGCAGCTCGCAGATATCCTCACAAAACCTCTTGATACAAGTAGGTTTAGTGACCTTCAGAAATCCATTGGTGTCTGCACTCACTAAGAAAAATCCCAGTAAACTTGTGCTACAAAGGTAAATCTCCACACTGGGACATTCATGGTTATATAACAGTCACACGACTAAACTACCTATGTTAACTATGTACATTTTTTTTTAAAGCCAAGTATGGTGAATTTTTGGATAACTGTTAGATTACTGCTGTCTGTGGAAGTATAACTTTTTTTGGAAATATGGATTTAACTGTAATCTTGTGCAGTTCATTTTGGTATTTTTATGGCTGCATATCACTCTTATCTTTAATGCCATATTTTAATTTTCCCCTGGTTTATCTAAGTTCTGGAATGCATATGATGTTCTCAATGCATATTTCAACTGCTATACAACTGCTTTATCTTGTCTAAATATGCATTTATGACTTCTGAAATTGATGTTTGTTTTAAAATGATTTCATCTTTATACATCTGTATCTGTTAGTTCTCCCACGCAATTCATTCTTCAGTTAATATCACTTGTTATACCTTTGACAATGACTGACAAAAGGGGGAGAGTAATTCAAAACACCCCGAGCAGAAAATTGTATATCTAATGTGTTGCAGGTGTTAGGAGGCGCAGCTGCATCAAGAAAGGGGGAGTTTTTGAAGTAAGGGGGAGCGAATACTTCTAGAATTTGTAAAATTGTGTAAATGCATGTACACACAATTTAGGGTGTGTCTAGAAGTGTTCAAGGGTGTTTTGGATATTTTGTCACGTAATTGACAAAGGGGGAGATTGAAAGTGCACATGCTAGCGCCCTGGTTTGTCAAGTTACGTGTATGGTGAGTCAGACTGACTGCAGAACTCGATAAGAAGATTATTTCAAGCGTCTGCCTCAACCGGATGTGTGGAAGCTCGCAATAGGTAAATCATAGCCTTACATCCCATGTCCCAAAACACCAGGTGAATTAAAACCTTTAAAATAAGATAAACATCTTAGGGTTTTTGTGGTGAGAAAACTTTTTTCAAAATAAGAAAATCTCTAAGTTTTTCTCGCCCTGTCGATTCTATCGAAGCACCCTCGATATGATCGACCTGTTCTGTCGATGTCCTCGATACCTTAACAATATTATCGAAAAGAAGACCAAAAGTGTTCAACAACTAAATATTCATCTGGACGGATTTATAGATGTATCGATACACCTATCGATATTATCGATAAAAGCACTAAACATGTCCAGTAACTTCATAACATATCTGGACTAATTATCGATGTATCGATACACATGTCGATACCATCGATATTCAAATCTCGAAACCATCGGGAGTGGCTCGATAAGATCGACAAACAGATTTTCGGCGCCCCTGTTTTTTAGTGAAAATCTCAAAATTCTTCGATATATCAATGACCGTCCGATATGATCTAAAATCAAATATCGATAAGATCGGAGGTCCATCGATGATATCGGTGGTGGGCACGCATTTCTTACAGCAGTTATTTTAGAATGTTTTAAACTATGATCGGGGGCCCTTCGATTTCATCGATATTCAAATATCGATGATATCAACACCAGATCGATTGCATCGAACTAAGCCATAATCTGTCCAGCAAGTTCAAAGATAAATCTGCTGGAATTATCGATGCCTCAACTCAGATCTCGATATCATCGACATTCAAATTCTGATGACCTCGACGGTTCCCCCGATCATTCATGAAAACCTGAAATATTTTTAAAGTCAAGTCTCTCTCATTTTTTATGTGTCGAGGGATCGACCCAGTCATCGATGGAATCGGAGTTCGAAATTCGATGACATCGACAGCTGTTTCGATTCATCGACCTATTGGCAAGGAGTTTCAAAAGCGTATGACATCGAGTCCGAGTCATCGAGTAGACCATCGATGTCATAGAGTATACTCTCAATGATATCGAACCTGCTCGATGATATCGAACTCTGTCATAAAGATGACCGTTTTATATCCGTTGGAACTTCTTGGCTATATATAGAGGGCTTGTTCTTTGTTGCTGTAAGAGAGAAAAGAGAGAGCTTTTGTGTGTTTCAACTTGCATCTTATACCTAAAGCCTTTCTCTCGAGGGAGTTCATCCTCCAATCCACCCTTACCATTGATATTAAATAGAGTGGATTGGGGAATGAACTTACGCATTCAAGGATCCTCCCGCTACTACCTTAATGACAAATCATTATGCTGGGATGCCTTGAATGCATAAGAGAGGAACCACTCTATCTTCCTTATAGGAAAATCTTTAGAGAGTAGGATTCCATCTCACCCTTGAACCAACTCGAAGCCAAGCATTGGTATATCATCTTGTGTTGCGGATCAAGGGAGCTGAAGACTCTTCGTCAACAAGGAGGAGAAGATCTTTGGCGGTGTGCTTAACGGGACTCATCAACATATCTGTAAGTATCCAGAGTCCAGAGGACACTTGTGATCATTCCTTCCTAGGTCTTGGTCCTAAGTGGTTCTCACCCTTTGAAGTCCTCAAGGAGGCCTCCGGCAGGAGTGTACGTAGTGGGTGCACAGGGTGGACCCTTGCTCTTGTGTAAGGCATAAACTGTTAGGTCCTTGTGTAGGTCTTTGACCTGTGTGGTCTAAAATCCGGTTGTGTTGTGTGGACCCTTGCTCTTGTGTAGGGCATAAACTGTTAGGTCCTTATGTAGGTCCTTGACTTGTGTGGTCTAAAATTCGAGTGCGTTGTGTGGACCCTTGCTCTATGGAGAGCACAAACATTTGGTTAGGAGTGAACCAGTAAAACTCCAAGGTTAGAGGTGAACCGAGTAGAAACCTCTGTAAAGGTTGAAGGTGAACTGATGTAGAGCGGGTCGCGGACAATTACATGGCAAAGATGGATCAGAAAAGGCCCGGTCGGCGACAGAAGTGATCTGGACCATCAGGCCTTAAATCAGGCGTATCTCGCAATCCGGGATGAGTTAGCCGACGAAAAATATATGATTTTGGGGTAGAACGAGCTACTTTAGCCAACCAACCCAGCTTTGCTGGGTTGAGATGCTCGGAATTGTGAGAAACCCCTGATTTAACGGTCGTTTCCCTGTTTCAATTTTGTTTTTGCTATAAATAGTAAGTTTTAGTTTGCTTATAACTCTTCATCCGTCAGGCTTTAGGAGTTGCGCCCAACGTGAAAAGAGCTTAGAATAATTAGGGGAACGGTTTGGTGAAGCCAAATATGACACTTACTATTTTTGGCCGAAAACCTTGCGCACTAGTAGACATCACGACCGTCTATAAATAGCAAGTTTACTATTTATAGTAAGTCGAGAATTCTAGGAGTCCTAGTTGTAGTTTGATTCTGATTTCTTTCAGATTGCTTAGTACCCTTATTTAAAGGGTTGTGAACTCATTTTTATTCATTCATTAATCTATTTTGAATTTATTTAGAATTTATTTCTATTTTCTGCTCTCTTTTCTCATGGATTCGAGAAGTCTCTGTGAGGAGTCTAGAGAAGTTCCGTAGATTCGGAATAGTTATCCTCTTGAGGAAGACGGTGCTCGACCTCACGTCCTCCCCTGCGTCAGTTTGGTATCAGAGCGAGGTTTCTCCTCGGGTCGATGGCTTCTAACGACGGGTCATGTAACAATCCCATAGGCGGTGCTCCAGGAAATTTTCCTTTAACGGGGGCAACTTTCCAAGCAGCGCAGCAAGAGAATCGGCAAGCCATGCAAGGGCTGCAGGCTTCCATGGACTACATAGCGAATCTCTTGGCAGAAACCCTAGGGCAACTCCGTGTTCCTGGTGGTAATCCTCTACCACCAATTGCTGAAACCCGCAATCACCCTGATCGTAGGATAATACCAGCAGTGCATCCAAGGGCCGTCCATAAGGACGGGGGCTCCAGTGAAGAGGAGATAGATGACGTGATCTTCCAACACCCCATGCAAGGCGGTGATCTGGTAGATCAAATAGATCGAGACTTCAAGATACGGGTTGATATTCCTAAGTTTAATGGGCAGCTACACATTGAGGATTTTCTCGATTGGATTTCTGAAGTTGAGCGATTTTTTGACTATATGGACATCCCTGAAACAAAGAAGGTCAAGCTTGTGGCCTACAAGTTGAAAGGAGGATCTTCAGCTTGGTGGGAACAACTGTAACTCGTACGAACCATGCAGATGAAAGCACCAATCCGCACATGGCAGCGAATGAAGCAGCTACTACGTGCCCGATTCCTCCCTAGCGATTACGATCAGGTATTATTCCAACAATACCAAAATTGTCGAAAGGATAGTCGGTCGGTGAGAGAGTACGCAGAAGAATTTTACCGCCTAGCGGCGCACAATGATTTGGTCGAGACTGAATCGCAGCAAGTCGCCCGATTCAACGGTGGATTGCATATGGCGATCTAGGATCGGGTCCAGATGCAGTCTGTCTGGACGATGAATGATGCGATCAAGTTGGCTACTCGGGTAGAAGCGTAACTTGAACGTTCTAACACACGGGCCTATCCTACTGCGAGGATCACTACGGCAGGTCCACCCCATGGAGCTCCACAGCCTAAGGGGAAGGAGCCCGCAGGAGCACGCACTCAACCTCCTACATTTGAGAACCGAGATCAGGGAAGCGGGCAAGCTAGACCCCAAAGGGGCATATCGACTGCTGCTGGTCCAAGTACAATCTCGAACCCTTATGCTCGGCCAAGGCCCAACAACTGCTATCGTTGTGGCCAACCAGGCCAATTGTCAAATACTTGTCCCCAACGAAAAGTGGCAAACCTCGCCATTAATGATGGTAGTGTTGATAACACTTATGAAGATCCAGATATTGAAGAACAGGAGCATACCACCGAGGACGAGGTAGAAGATTTTAGTTGGGTTCAGCAAGATCACGGCAAGTCGCTCGTCGTGAGGCGACTATTATATGCCCCAAGAAAAGAAGTGCATCCACAACGGCATAACATCTTCCACACTAGGTGTACGGTGAATCGAAAGATTTGTGACGTGATCATTGACAGTGGAAGCAGCGAGAACATCGTCTCTAGGGTCATGGTGGAAAAATTACAATTGAAAACGGAGCGTCATCCCTCTCCATATACAATCGGTTGAATCAAGAAGGTCAGCGAAATAAAGGTAACTGAATGGTGCACCATATCTTTTTTCATTGGCAAACATTATAAGGATGAAGTAGTATGCGATGTGGTTGACATGGAAGCATGTCACATACTACTCGGTCAACCCTGGCAATCTGACCGTGACGCCACTCATAAGGGGTGAGATAACATATATATCTTCGTCAAGGACGGCCGGAAGACGATATTAGCCCCTATGGATCCAGAGGGACCACCTGAAACTTCTAAAGTGGAGGGTCGTTTCCTCTTAACTATACGAGACTTCGTGGAAGAATCCAAAGAAACAGGACAGACTTATGCACTAGTTGTGAAATGGGAAGAACTCGAGCCTACCATCATCCTTGAAAAACTAAGGCCCTTGTTACAGGAATTCAAAAAAATCTGGCCCGATGATCTTCCCGATGGGTTACCCCCTATGCGAGATATCCAGCACCATATCGACTTTATCCCTGGGTCCAGTTTACCTAATCGTCCTCATTATCGAATGAGCCTGAATGAGTGCGAGATTCTGCAGGGACAAGTGGAGGAACTGATCCGTAAGGGTCTTATTCGAGAAAGCATGAGCCCATGTGCTGTACCAGCTCTACTAACTCCAAAGAAAGATGAGAGTTGGTGCATGTGTGTCGACAGCCGGGCCATCAACAAGATCACCATAAAATACAGGTTTCCTATACCACGGTTGGATGATATGTTGGATATGCTAGAGGGCGCAAAAATATTCTCTAAATTGGACTTAAGGAGCGACTACCATCAGATTCGAATACGGCCGGGTGATGAGTGGAAAACAACCTTTAAGACCAAGGAAGGATTGTACGAATGGATGGTCATATCTTTCGGTCTTTCTAATGCGCCTAGCACATTCATGAGGTTGATGAACGAAATTCTGAAACCTTTCATTGGGCGGTTCGTTGTGATTTATTTTGATGATATTTTGATATACAGTCAAGACGAAACCACCCATATGGAGCACCTCAAGAAGGTCCTTCAAGTGCTCACTGAAAATAAACTGTACCTCAATTTAAAAAAGTGTAGCTTCATGACTGATAGCCTATTATTTTTGGGTTTTGTGGTTACATCCATGGGCATTCGAGTGGATGAGGAAAAGATGAAGACAATCAGAGAATGGCCGGTTCCCAAAAATATTCACGAAGTGCGAAGTTTCCATGGACTAGCAACATTCTATCGTCGGTTAGTGAAAAATTTCAGTACCATTGTGTCACCGATCACAGATTGCATGAAGAAACGACAGTTTCAGTGGACTGACGAAGCCGACAGGAGCTTTGCCAAAATCAAGCGCAGATTATCCACGACCCCGGTTCTTGTACTTCCCAACATCGACAAACTGTTTGAAGTCGAATGTGATGCCTCATATGTCGGGATTGGGGGAGTTTTGTCTCAAGAAGGTAGGCCGGTGGCCTTCTACAGTGAGAAACTTAGTGATGCACGCAAGAAGTGGTCTACATATGAGATCGAGTTATACGCGGTGGTCCAGGCACTGCGACACTGGCGACATTATTTGTTTCAAAGGGAATTCATACTTTACACGGACCATCAAGCCCTCAAGTTTTTTAATAGCCAAGCTAACATTAACCGTGTGCATGCTAGATGGATCTCATTTTTGCAAGAATTCACATTCGTGCTAAAGCATAAGTCAAGCCAACAGAAAGTAGCCGATGCGCTGAGTCGCCGTGCAACTTTGTTAGTCACTTTGAGCAATGAAGTTGTCGGGTTCGATCGCCTCAAAGACATATATGCCGATGATGACGACTTCAAGGATGCATGGGTTAGATGTCAGGAAGGTCACCCCGGTGACTTACATATACAAGACGGGTTCCTTTTTAAGGAAAATCAACTATGTATCCCAAAGAGTTCGCTAAGGGAACAGATAATCCAAGAGCTACATGGAGGTGGCCTCAGTGGATACCTTGGGCGAGACAAGATGCGAGCTCTTGTGGAAGAACGGTATTACTGGCCGCAATTGGTACGTGATGTGGGAAAGGCAGTCCAACGTTGTTATATTTGTCAGACTTCCAAGGGGCAATCTCATAATACGGGCCTCTACACCCCGTTACCCGTGCTTGACGGCCCTTGGGAGGATTTATCTTTGGACTTTGTGCTTGGTCTCCCACGAACACAATGCGGCATGGATTCGGTGTTCGTGGTAGTAGATCATTTTTTTAAGATGACGCACTTTATTCCATGGAAGAAGACTCTCGATGCAACACACGTGGCGAATCTATTCTTCAGAGAAATTGTGCGGCTACACGGGGTTCCCAAGACTATTACTTCCGACCGTGACACGAAGTTCATAAGCCACTTTTGGCGGACTTTGTGGACTCGATTCGATACACGCCTTCAGTTCAGCAGTGCGTACCACCCACAGACTGACGGTCAAACTGAGGTTGTGAATCGCACGTTGGCAAACCTCCTTCGATGTATTTCAGGAGAAAAATTGAAGCAGTGGGATTTGGCCTTGTCTCAAGCGAAGTTTGCATTCAACAACATGGTGAACCGCTCGACAGGAAAATCCTCGTTCCAGGTTATTTACGGACGAGTACCTCGCCATACACTAGACTTGGTCCCTCTGCCCAAGCTCCCGGGCATGAGCATTGCAGCAGAACATATGACAGACAAAATCATGGGCATTCATGCGGAGGTACAAAACAAGCTGCATACCTCGAACGAAAAGTATAAGGAGCAAGAGGACAAGCATCGGTGAGAGAAAGTGTTCGCGGTGGGCGACCAAGTAATGGTCCATCTGCGCAAAGAAGATTTTTGACCAGAACGTACAACAAGTTGAAGAATAAAAAGATTGGACCGGTACCAATCATCCGAAAGATCAATGACAACGCTTATGTTGTTGATCTCCCAGATGATATGACGATCTCACGAACTTTTAATGTCGCGGACCTGACTGAGTATCATGAACCAACACATAATGATAACTCGAGGACGAGTTCTTTTGAAGTGGAGGAGACTGATGTAGAGCGGGTCGCGGACAATTACATGGCAAAGATGGATCAGAAAAGGCCCGGTCGACGACAGAAGTGATCTGGACCATCAGACCTTAAATCAGGCGTATCTCGCAATCCAGGATGAGTTAGCCGACGAAAAATATATGATTTTGGGGTAGAACGAGCTACTTTAGCCAACCAACCCAGCTATACTAGGTTGCAACGTTCGGAATTGCAAGAAACCCCTGATTTGATGGTCGTTTCCCTGTTTCAATTTCGTTTTTACTATTAATAGTAAGTTTTAGTTTGCTTATAACTCTTCATCCGTCGGGCTTTAGGAGTTGCGCCCAACGTGAAAAGAGCTTAGAATAATTAGGGGAACGGTTTGGTGAAGCCAAATAGGACACTTACTATTTTTGGCCGAAATCCTCGCGCACTAGTAGACATCACGACCGTCTATAAATAATAAGTTTACTATTTATAGTAAGTCGCGAATTCTAGGAGTCCTAGTTGTAGTTTGATTCTGATTTCTTTCCCATTGCTTAGTACCCTTATTTAAAGGGTTGTGAAATCATTTTTATTCATTCATTAATCTATTTCGAATTTATTTAGAATTTATTTCTATTTTCTGCTCTCTTTTCTCGTGGATTCGAGAAGTCTCTGTGAGGAATCCAGAGAAGTTTCGTGGATTCAGAATAGTTATCCTCTTGAGGAAGATGGTGCTCGACCTCACGTCCTCCCCTACGTCATGAACCCTGAGAAACCTCCTTAGTGAAATTCGGTACACTCAAGGGTTGAGTGCGACAGCTGGGAGTGGAGTAGACTTATCGTCGAACCACTATAAAATGACTGTGTCTGTGATTTCTTTTCTATATGTGTGATTCATGTCAATGCATTCATATTCATATATCTGATCACATCCCACACACATACACAGTCATATCCAACATAGACTAAGTTGCATATTGTTATATCTTGATTAGTTTGTGATTGGATCCTCTAGTTGGCTTGGAAGCCAATAGAGTTACATTTGAGTAATCCTGATAGTTGTATATCTATAAGGATTAGTGTAATAGGATGATTGAATAAACCGTAAAAACTTTTAAAATTCCTATTCACCCCCCTCTAGGACATATTGGCATATTCCGACTTCATCTCAAGCGGTCTTCACCGCTATTTCAAGTTTTGCTTCTTTTAGGATCTCTTTGGATGTTTTGTTGAACTGTATTGCAATTATTCAAATTCATTATGAGAAGAATATGACCAAATTGTGACTGGCGCCATTTTAATTCATTGTAGTTCCATGGGCTTTTAATTTGGCCAGTTTGACTTGGAATGACAAGAATTTCAATTTGAGTGGCTAGCCTCACTATAGTCATTTACTCATTGAATCGAACTATTGCAATTCAATTTTGGGTGAGCATCCAAACACGGCCTTAACTGTTGGGACTTGGAGTCCAATATTAGTTTTCTTCCCCCATGCTTATTACATTTCTTTTCCTTTTTCTCTGTGGGTTTTGTATCATTTCCTCAATTAGATTTTGGGATTTCTAGTTTTAGATTCTCTCTAGCTATTCTTTTGGACAAGTGTTCTCCATTTTGTTTGTCTTTTGCTTACTTTCCTTGGCTGTCAAATATTTAAGCTCAGTTCTGCATTTTTGTTTTGTTCTTCAACAGGTGGAATGAGAGGTCTCCTATAATGGGTTTAGGATAGATGAATTTATCCCTTAGAAAACATCAGCATACATTAGCGAACATGATTTGCACTTTTGCACATATTCCAAGACTGAATTTTAAAATTTTTATTTTTCATGTCATGTGATGGAAGAGCTCCTGAAGGAACTCAAGAAAGGAGAGAAAAAGGCCAGAATAGTTGCTGACTTTGATTTGGATGCATACATGAGTGTGGTATACTGTTTGCTTCCTTTTATTCTAGAGGTGGTTAGAAAGTTTCTATTGGCAATGATTAAAAGCTACAGTTAATTTTGACAGACAATAACAGTCGCAATTCGAGGTCAAAATGAGAATGGTACGTAAATATCCATCCAAGCTCAAAATTAATTGATTCACGTTAGTATGATTTACTTCTGATTCTATGTGGAAGTTCCTGACCACAACTTTGTGCTTTTTAGCTTTTCCCTGGCTTTTGCTTTCTTTTTATTTAACCATTTGTTTGTAGCTATCGATCAAAGGATTAGGAACTTCCAGTGTATAAGCTTACTCAACCCACACTGAGATCCATCGAATTAATAGTCTGGATTACCACATACACCACTTGTACGGAACTGACCCAAGACGATTTTCACACCCAATGCATCATGGCCCATTACTTTTGTTCTATTTCTGAGTTGTTTTATCATATATAGCTAGATCAGGTCCTTTTCAATGACCCAAAATATTTTCATCTTTTCTTTTGAATATAGGCAGTCTGCTTAACCACTGAATATATAAGGGCTTTGAATAATCCAGAGGTTAGAATATTCCAATAGAAGAGTTTTTATTTTTATTTTTGCTACCCACATTCAAAATTAGACCATCACATAAACAGTTTTGATCATTGAAAGGTGTCCCAGATCCGAAGGATAAAAAATTCCAACTTATCATACGTATGTTCTTGAAGAATTAGTATTTAACCTTGGCGGTACACCAAACAAATATATTCCTTTATTGGAGGAATTGCTATAACATTCCCTTTAAGATGGAATTTTATTCTTTGAACACTCTTCTGATTTTGCTGAAGTAATGACAGTTTCTTATCATATTGTACCCAATGGATTTTGATGTATGGTTGCATGTATCTTCTTTCATACCCTGCATATGGTGTCATTTGCTATGATATTGTTGGCTTAGAGAAACTAAGCATTGGGATGGTTCCTCCATGTGGGTGCTTTGCACATGACCTTTTCTATGTGTCGATGTTTGCTTGCCTTGAAATTGCCCCTCTATGACCTTTTTTATGAATTCCTAAGTGAGAATTTGGAGTAGAAATATTGCTTCTTTTGCCAAAGACTTGGTTACAAATCCTTTCTTAAAAAGCTCGGCAGTTCATATGAACTTAGAATCTTTGTTTTTATGAAAGAATTTTTATTTTCTTTTTAGTTAAAGTCATCCGCCTGATCTTTTTAATTGGTTTGATTATCAGAGTCCCTTCAAATGGAGTTCAAAATAACAACATATTAAGGTATGTCCCTTTCTTAGTTTTTGTCATGTCATAGTTTAAGTACATGAACTGTAATTTGTAATGAATTCCTGCCTGTTGAGTTTTCTCTTTGATAGAGTGAAGAAGAAGAGTGTGGATTTCATTTTCCGTTCTTCTTTATACTTGGAAGTTGTGTTTAATATTGCTCAAGTCATTAGGGAATAACCCATGTATGGAGGATTTCATGTTTCCATGCTCGCCAACCAAAAATAGAGTTCTCAACCTATGGCTGGTCATGATGTGAGCTTTTGTGTTATTTGGATGGCAAAGAACCATCAATTCCACAAAAAACAATTGTTAACATTTTTTATAGTTGTTGTTGTTCTTGTTGTTATTGAGGCATGTTGATGAATAGTTTTGATTGTTTTTTCATTTTTGATGGTTAAATTCTTCATCACATACCATTAATATCATAATGTTAAATCAGGAAAATGACTAGAAATTCTTTTTTTTTTTCTTTGCTAAAATTTTGTCTAACATGTTTTTTATTGTTGTGTTTCAAATGGTTGCAGGGGAAAGAAAGTGCGTTTTGTGCTGGTGGTGATGTTCTAAATATGGCCCATTTCGTAATCACCAGTAGATGTCTTTTTTCTAGCCTGCGACAAATCCTTTAATGACAAGATATACTACATTGCAATAGATTTTTTTTTTTTGGTGATATTAAGTCAATGTACCGAACGTCTTATGAAACTCAGTTTTGGATCTTTGTTTGATGATTTTTACTCAATCGCTATGGACTACTTTCATTTTTTGGAGAATTGAGCATTGTTAATGACAATTGTAATGCTTGGTTTTTTAATTAATCAAATGATGGGAGCTAATGATTCAGGATGTTTGTCAGGTAGGTACACAGCGAAAGAAACATGGCTAAATCTATCTTTAGTCTCAGTTTTGCCTAAATTACCCAAACTGAGATGAGAACCGAGGTTAAAAATAGATTTAACTTCAATTGGAGGCAACCGAGGCTAAAATTTGGATTTAGTCTCAGTTGGAAACAATGGAGGCTAAAATTTTAATTTAGCCTCATTTCGAGAAAACTGAAGCTAAAAGGTTCTTTTAGCCTCACTTGAAGAACCGAGGCTATAAAAGTCATTTTAGCCTCGGTTGCTAAAACTGAGGCTAAAGCCTTTAGCCATGGGGTTTTCAACCTCGGTTTGGATAACTGAGGCTAAAGGCTTTAGCCTCAGTTTTTAACCTTTTTAGCCACAGTTTTGAATTGAGGTTAAAGCCCCCTTTTCTTGTAGTGTGATTAAAAACATGATGCTCCATTTCTTTTAGGTAGAAGCCCCTAGGTCCATCCATAACACATAACACCCACTATAGACAACCACCGACTACACACATAGGTCTTTCAAACCCCACCATCAACTAATTCTAGACTGTTCTCTAAAAGAAAAAAATATTGAGTTCATTTTCAATACCTTCCCACTACGGCAGCTCAAATTCACACACATCCTCCCCCTGATGGGGTCCAGTCAGTACTGCAACAAGTAGACACTAGCCAATCTTAATCCAATCAATTCTAGCCGCATCCCACTCATGGGTGTGTTCCTTATTGCCGGTTCAAAAAACAATCTTTACATCCTAATACAGCCCAACCTTCGCTCTTCACACTCGCATTCCTAGATAGGCAAACTCACCCTGGAACGTGAGTCACTTTATAATCTCCTCATTTGTTTACTCCTCTTCAATAAAATCTTCCTAGTAGGGACCCTTAAAATACCAAAGAAATCAAGCATTATGAGGAAGAAGAAGCCTGAGCTCCTTAAGGGATATGTCCCCTACCCAAAACTCGTTTGAAATTGATCAACTCTTGAGGAATTTCAAAGATCAGCTTAAGGCTATGAGAAATTACCTCCAAAAGAAACATGGGGTGGAAGTTCTGTACACTCAATTCAGGGACCTTTTTCCTTTCAGACACTAGGTTACTTGCCAATTTTGAAGTTCCTAAATTTTAGTGATATGAAGGGACAAGATGTCCCACCACTCACTTGAAAGCATTTTGCGGTGAGCTCAATGCTGTGGCGGGGGATGACAGAGTCTTGATGTGGTTGTTCCAAAAATCCCTAAGAGGTGATGCGCTTGGTTGGTATACATTGCTCAATCATCACAAGATCAAAACTTGGGAAGACCTGTCCCTAGCATACATAGATCACTTTTCATACAATCTAAATATGACACCACGAAGGATAAATTTGGCCACCTTAAACAAAGAAGTGATTAGATTTTATTTGTATATGTTGGATGATTAAGAGCCATGACTGCACAAATGAAAATAGCCATAGACAAGGATGAACCATGATCATCCATTCAGCCAACCTAAACATCTCAGGGTACTTGATCTCGTACCCGTATGTCAATTTCTCTCATCTAATCCACGCATGGGAACAAGTGGAAGCAAGGATCATAACCGGCACAATTTCACCATGGCCCCAACAATCTACCCTTGTGTAGAAAGCTAAGACTGAAGAAAGAACGAGTAGGTAAACCCCTAGAAATAAGGACACCTCTGCCTCTCCTCTAACAGAAACTAACAATCTTGTTGCTTAGGCACAAGGAAGGCCAACACCCCCTCCCCCAAAACAACAACAATAACAACTGCCACATGAGCTTAGGTGAAATCCTCAATATTTTAATCAGAATAAGCAGATGGGTTTGGTTTAGGCCCCTAGGCAGTTCACTCCTATGGCTCAATCCTACGCAAACATTTTAGCTACTTTGGTTCAGAAACAACTTCTAACACCTTTACATCGTAGGCCCCCACTAAACCCATTGCCTCCAAACTATAACGAGAATAAATATAGCATGTTTCGCCAAGGAAGGGGACACACAACTAAAGACTATTTTTCATTAAAACATGCGGTCAAAATATTTAATTAATCAAAAGAGAATCACAGTAGTAACCCTCGACCTGACTGCTTCTAGCAATGGTAACATACTCAAGAATCCCTTGCCACGGTATTCAACAGGTCTCAGTACTTCAAGAACATCCATCTGAAAAGGCCTAGCTATATGTCCTAGAGGGGGGGTGATTAGGACAATGCCAAATAAAACTTATAACAACAGAATTAAGAAGAATATGATAGCCAAATTAAATTACAATGCAAGAAAGTAAAACAACCTCAAAAAATTAGATCTTGAGAGGTTGATACAAATGTTGTTCTAAGGACAACCTTTCACCAAAAACCAGAGTTTATGGTAGGACAACCTTATTTCTAGAAAGATCTTTGTATCAAATCTTAAACCAAAGAGGAATAAGGAAATAAATACAAACTGAATTGAAATAAATTGTAATCACAAATGTATTGTTCTAGGGACAGCCATACACCATAAAAATGGCAGGGCAACCTTGCTGGAACAACTTTAAAGGAAATTTAAATTCAAGTAGATAAAGGAATAACAGAAAGTAAATTCTAAACTATTACAAAATTCTCACAAAGCTTGAATTAAATGATTACAACATTCACCACATTCATACATCCCACAAAAGAATAATTAAAGATTAGAAATGTAAATCATTCAACCATAACACTAGGGATTATAGTGGTTCGCCTGTGTGTTCACCAACTGTTAAACAACAGGCACACAAAATGCTACTCCACTCCTAATATCCTCACACAGGGGATATTAGCATTCACTAACAAAATAGGTTTTCCAGGTTCACCAAAAACCTTTACAATTGTGTCTTTGTATGTGGGCTTACACAATTAAAAAAACCCCACTTCTGAGTTTTCCTGGCTCTCCTCAGATAACCAATACAACAAGATTTTTCTGGCAAATCTTGAAAGAAACCAAAACAGAAAGGAATTTACAATTAAATGTAAAATACCTGATTATCTCCTTCGATGTAGCACCCTGGTAGAACCAAATCAGAGTAGATGATTGAATGTCCAAGTTCAATGTCCAGTACTCAATTACAATGGTTCTAATTCTAATAGATTTTAAATTTAACCAAGTAGGGCTTGCCTTAATTGATTTTGATTCTAAAGAAAGGAAATAGTGATTCCTCTTATCAAATTAGATTGGAATAGCAGAAACAAAATTAATTAAACAAAGCTAAGGAAAGAGAATATTAAATAAGCACACTTAGCTTAGATGAAGCACAGAAATATCTCTCAGAAGTTCGACGAAGATTGGATTGAATGGATTAATTAATTTGATGATTTCTTCTGAGATTCGTGCTCTATTTATAGGTGAGCAGATCGCATCTTCGACTGGTCTAAGGAACCCTTCGACTAGTCGAAGAAATAACAAATTTGAAAAAAATCAGGCGCGATAAGCTTTGATCGTTCTACGACTGGTCGAACACCTCCTTCGACTGGTCGTAGGTCACCTACGACTGGTCGAAGGTCTCCTTCGACTGGTCGAAGACCTTGTGAATTTATCGCTGGACTTTGTGTCAAAGATTTACGACTGGTCGAAGAACCAGTCGACACTGTTCCTTCGACCGGTCGAACAGAACCCTGGACTAGTCGAAGAATAACAGAATTTATCCGATTTTTGTAACAAACTTACGACTGATTGAGGATTTTCTTAGACTGGTCGAAGCAACTTTAGGACTAGTCGAAGAAGGCCTAGGACTAGTCGAAGAACTGACCAAACTTATGTAAAATAAACATTTGATTTATGTATCCAAAGTGACCTACTTCTAAGGTCACCCTAAGGTCAGTCAAACCTCAACCATGAAGTAAGGACATTGAAATATTTAGAACTAGCGACCTTGAAGTATGAGTCTTGAAGTCTTGATATAGCTCAATCTTGAAAGTGTCTTGAATTCTTCATGAACTGCCTTGTACATGTCTTAAGTGCTTTATGAACTGACTTATACTCTTCTTGAAGTCTTGAAGCTTGAGTCATGTCTTGTGAGTAGTTCTTGCATTCAAGTTTGATCTTTGTACTTGTGAGCTTAGCTTGTTCATGAATGTTGATCTTTGAGAGAGCTTCACTTATGCAAGATATATAACAGTGATTTTGGCACCACTAAATTTGACAACAAATAGGGATATAAAATATAGCACTTACAATCTCCCCCTTTGTCAAATTAGTGACAAAACACATAACCAAGATATACATAATCATAAAGTCCAAGATAAACATAATCATAAAGTAAAACACCAATAATACACCAGTTGCTTCAATATTCAATATTCAACATTAATCAACATTCAAACTCCAAACTCCCTCTGAGTAACATAACCAATGCTACTCATTTCACCTCTCACAATCACAATCACATCATTAAGTTAAGAACAAACCATTCTCCCCCTTTTTGTCACTAAATAACAAAGGAAACAACAATAAAGGAGAACTAAATAAAGCGATATATGAGAGTAAACATGAGGAGTTATGAGATTATAGCAAAACAGATATAAAGATACTCTGCATAACTTCATATAGAATAAATATCCAGCATAAAACAGTGATAGTTTCCAACTAAAATTTAGTCAACCAAGTGCTAAATTATAAGGTTATTACAAACCAGAAAATCCCATAAAGACTAGTCAGAATTAGAACTAGAAGACGGAGCAGGAATAGAGGGATCAAGTTGGTGCATGCCTTTGTTTAATCGCCGAAGATATTTCCGCATGTACTTGAATTGAGAATCACGAGTAACAGACATGTTTTCTAACTTTTCATTCAAATTCTCAACTTTACCCTCCAATGCACTCAGACGTGCATCAAAATTAGATGGTACAAAATCTAGATCATTTGTCGAATCAGAATCCAGTTCCTCAAAGATATCATCCATATTAATGTCATCCCCTGCTTCTTCATGACCAGCACCACCACCATTACCACCTTGTTCAGGAAGTAATTCCAGCTTCATCTTATTGAGATTAGTGTTGTTGAAAATCAGATGATGAATAGGTGCTTCATTATCAGGCATATCGACCAACATATGTGTGGCTAACACAGTCATTAAATAACCAAAAGGGATGTCACTATGACCAGGATGGAGTCTAAACTGAAGAAGGAAATGACAGATTAAGGATGACAGACAAATCTGAGTACCACTGGCAATAGCATGAATAATACGTACCATAAATGAGGTCAAGTCAGTTTTATTACCTGACCGAGGATACAGATTAGACACAAAGATTCTATGGAGCACTCTGTATTTGGGTAACAAAAACCTTGCGGGAAGCGCATTCCCTTTTCGTGTCCATTGAACATCCATGTTACATAAATCTCTAGTGAGCATACGTTTTTCAGAAATTGAGGGTTTATCAGTTAGGTTATGGATAGGAATACCCTCATCATTTACAGGAATCTCCATAAGGGCTGAAATTAAATGTCGATCAATTTCAAATGGCCCTTCACTAGTAGATATTTTAAAAGTTAAACTATCCAGTGAGAAGTCACTTATGCATGTAAACATGGATTGAGCAATGGACCGGTATGCAGGCCCACCCCAATGCAATAAGTTAGCCCAACCTGCAGCTTCAAGCAAAGGTAGGATACCAAACGGTGTAATATGGTTAACATCAATAGGATGTTCAACAATCACATTATGAGCTCTAAGGTCAATAACATAAGAAGGATCATTAGTAGGCTCAAGAAGATGACGTTTGGTCAATCTGGAGGAAGTAGAAGGACCACGGGAAGTAGATTTTTTACCTCTAGAAGCCATTTGCAACAAGGATATCAAGAAATTAAGAAGTTGCAAAGAATTGAGAAGAGGGTTTCTTCAAAACAGATTTTTCAAAAATCAAACCCCAAATCTCAATGAAATCAAAAATAGAAAGCTTCAAGATAGACAAGATAGTAATCTAGACACTTATTTGCAATAAAAACGTAAATGAAACACTAACCTTGAAGAACACAAATGGTGGGTTCGACAAGTCGAAGCTCGGCTCCTTTGAGAGAAAAAAGGAAATGAGGAAGAAAGCAAAAATCCCCAAATTTAAGTGATTTCTGAGATCTACGACTAGTCGTAGGTATCTACGACCGGTCGTAGGACGACTGGTCGAGTACACTCAGGACAGGTCGAAGGAATTAAAAAAAAAAAACATATTTCTTGCAATTTTGAAAGGAAATGAAATTAAACCTAGCAAATATATACATTATGATACATGTAGGCATAAATAATCATTTTAAAATACACATGCCAAGATCAAATTTCATCTTATTAAACCTAATTTTATCAAGAGGTTTAGTGAAAATATCAGCTCTCTGATCTTCAGTAGGAATATATTCCAGAGATATAACTTTGTCTTCTACCAATTCCCTAATATAATGAAATCTAATGTCAATGTGCTTAGTACGAGAATGCTGAATAGGATTTTTTAAAATATTTATTGCACTAGAATTATCACAATGCAATAACATAAAATCCTGTTTAATTCCATAATCACTCAGCATTCGTTGCATCCAAACAAGCTGTGTACATGCATTACCAGTTGCGATATACTCAGCTTCAGCTGTTGAAAGTGATATAGAATTTTATTTCTTACTAAACCAGGAAACTAGATAATTTCCAATGTAAAAACAACCACCACTGGTTGATTTTCTATCATCTAGATTACCAGCCCAGTCAGCATCCGAGTAACCAGCTAATTGGACGCTAGTCTCATGAGGATACCAGAGACCGAGATTTACAGTACTTGCGACATATCTAATAATTCGCTTGACAGCAATCAAGTGTGATTCTTTAGGATCAGATTGATATCTTGCGCAAATACCAACACTTAGAGAAATATCAGGTCTACTAGCAGTTAAATATAACAAACTACCAATCATACTCCGATAAAGTTTTGAATCAACATTTTTACCATTATAGTCTTTTGAGAGTTTCAGGGTAGTACTCATAGGAGTATCGAAATTCTTGCCATTCTCAAATCCAAATCTCTTAATTAGATTTAAAGCATACTTAGATTGAGAGATGAATATTCCTTCAGGTTGCTGCTTAACTTGCAAACCAAGGAAATAAGTCAATTCCCCAACCATGCTCATTTCAAACTGTGATTTCATCAAGTCTGCAAACTCAGTAGTCAAGTTAGTACAAGTTGAACTATAGATGATATCATCAACATAAATCTGTACTATTAAGATATGATCATTATATTTTTTAACAAATAGAGTTTTATCAACAGATCCCATTTGAAAATTGTGACTTAAAAGAAATTTTGTTAGTTTCTCATACCATGCCCTAGGTGCTTGTTTTAATCCATAAAGTGCCTTTTTAAGCCGATATACATGATCAGTATTTTTGGAATCATCAAAACCCATTGGTTGTTCAACATAGACTTCTTCATGTAAATCGCCATTTAGAAAAGCACTTTTTACATCCATCTAATAGATTTTTATCTTTCTAAAACATGCAATGGATATAAATAGTCTGATAGATTCAAGACGAGCTACTGGTGCAAAAGTTTCATCGAAATCAATTCCTTCAATTTGAGTATAACCTTGTACCACTAGTCTAGCCTTGTTTCTAATTATATTTCCACATTCGTCAGACTTATTTTTGAAAATCCATTTTGTTCCAATGATGTGTTTATCTTTAGGTCTTGGTACGAGATACCAAACATCATTTCTTACGAATTGGTTAAGTTCTTCTTGCATCGCAACTATCCAGTTCTCATCAGTAAGAGCTTCTTTTACATTGGATGGTTCTATTTGGGATGTAAAACATACATAATTACATAAATCCTCAAGTTGTCTACGGGTGCGAACACCAGTGAGAGGGTTTCCAAGAATTTGAGTGGTTGGATGATCTTTAACAGTCCTCAATTCAGATTCAGTCTGATTTGATGAAGTATCAGGTTTATCAATGATTAAAACTTCATCATCAACTGAATTAGAGATAGGCTTATTTAAGTGATCATCAATGACAACATTGATGGATTCTTGAATCACACCAGTCATTTTGTTCAGAACCCTATAAGCACGACTGTTTAAGGAATATCCTAGAAAAATCCCTTCATCACTCTTTGTATCAATTTTTCCCAAATTTTCACGATCACGTAAAATATAGCATTTGCTGCCAAAAACTCGAAAGTATTTAACAGTAGGCTTTTTATTGAACCATAATTCATAAGCCGTTTTGTTATTATCTTTGCTAGTGTAGACTCGGTTAATAATATAGCAAGCTGTGTTGACTGCTTCAGCCCAAAGATTTTTAGAAAGCTTCATGCTATTCAACATGACATTAGCCATTTCTTGAAGTACTCTATTCTTTCTTTCAACAATTTCATTTTGTTGTGGAGTTTTGGGAGCAGAGAATTCACGTAATATTCCTTGGTCGGTACAGAACTTCCCAAAATTGCTATTCTCAAATTCAGATCCATGATCACTACGAATCTTACTGATTTGAGAACATTTTTCAATTTGAATCCTTCTGAGAACTTTACTTACTTCTTCAAGGGTTTCAGATTTATCCCTTAAGAAGACTACCCATGTAAATTTGGTAAAGTCATTAACTATTACCAAGATATACTTTTTCCCACCACGACTTTCTGTTCTGGTAGGTCCTATCAGATCCATGTGGAGGAGTTCGAGTGGTCTTGATGTGGTATTTGAATTCACCTTTTTGTGTGAGTTCCTTATTTGTTTGCCTATCTGGCATTCACCACATATTTTATCTAATTTCTGAAGTTTGGGTAAACCTCTTATAAGTTCTCGTTTGCTCAATCTATATAAATTTCGATAATGTACATGTCCAAGACGTTTGTGCCATAAATCAGTCTCGTCTGTATGGATCATGTGACATGTTTGATTAGATGAGCTGGATTCGCTAATAATATAGCAATTTTCAGATGTTCTACGTCTAGTTAATATTACAGAACCCTTATTGTTTAGTATTTCACAGCTTTGATTAGAAAACCGAACACTATGGTTATTATCACATATTTGAGATATACTAAGCAAGTTATGTTTTAAGCCTTCAACATATAAAACATTTTTAAACACAGGAATATTAAAAAGTTGAACCGTACCTTGGCCTATAATCTTGCAGTTGCTACCATCACCAAATGTGACTGAACCATAAGTCATATCTTTCAGATCTGTGAATAAAGCTTTGTCCCCTGTCATATGCCTGGAGCATCCACTGTCTAGGTACCATTTTGAATGACTTGTTGCTTTGAAAGCAATGTGAGCAACCAAGCAGGTGACTTTTGGAACCCATTTCATAACTGTTTTAGGTTTAGGAACATAGTTGGTCTTCTTATGTTTATAGTTGTAAGAATGACCTATAGAGTTAGATTTTAAGAGCTCCTTGAGTAAATTAACTATCTTTTCAGCTAGTGGATTTCGTTTCTGATTAAAGTTGACATGGCTGCTTCTAGGTTTTTGAAAAGTTTTTGAATTTCTAGAAAAATCTTGATAAGTACCTTTCCCTTTTGAGTTTGAGGACTTTCCTTTAACTAACATAGGAGGAGTATACTTTTGTTAAGGAGGCAGATTTTTATCATATCCCAATCCGGATAGATCGCCACATTTTCTTGTTCCAGATAAAAGTTTTTCTAACTTTGGATCTCCTTGGGCATATTTCCATGTGTCCTTTAGACTCAGAAGAGAAGATACTTCAGTTTTGAGTTTCTCAATTTCAGATTTCAAATCAATAATTAGGGAGTTCTTGAATTCCAAATCGCATTTTGATTTTTCAAAACAATCTGAAATTTGTGATTTTTCTAAGACAAGCGATTCAAAACATTTTTTGAGTTTAGAAAACTTTTCTTTTTGAAGTTTAAGTTTGACAGCAATTTTACAACTTTCCTTATATAGGGCATTGTAAGCATCTTGAAGATCATCTTCATTTTCACATTCACTACTCAGATTTTCTTCACTTGTTGAGTCATTATCTGAAAATGTGAATTTGGCTAGAGTCATAAGAGCTTTAACCTCATTGCTCAACTCAGTTTCAGAATCTTCTGTTTCAGAAGAAGCTTCAGAATCAGATGATTCATCCCATGTAGCCAACATACCCTTCTTCTTGGGTTTGTCCTTTTTAGGACATCTATTTGCTAAATGCCCATATTCTTGACAGTTGTAGCATTTGACTATCTTTCAAAGATTTTCGAGATTTAGGTCAAAACTTCTTTTTATCATTTGATTTTTGAAAATCAACCCTTTTCTTTCTTTTGAAAATCTTGTAAAATTTTTTTGCTAAAAGAGCCATATCATCTTCTGAATCAAAATTTTCTTCTGAATTATATTTAGAAGATTTTAGTGCGATAGATTTACCTTTAGGAGCTTTAAAGTTTAACTCGTAGGTTTGTAGAGAACCAACTAGTTCTTCTACCCTCATATTATCCGTATCACGAAGTTCCTGGATCGCGGTTACTTTAGAATTGAACCGTTCAGGAAGTGAGCGTAATATCTTTGCACACACTTTACTTTCTGGGATTTTATCGCCAAGACCCCACATTGAGTTTACAATGTCATTCAACCTAGTGTAAAAGTCCATAAACATTTCATTTTCCTCCATATGAATTTCTTCAAATCTGGTTGTGAGGAGTTGGACTTTAGATTTTTTGACAATTGTAGTACCCTCGTGTGTCATTTCTAATATATCCCAAGCTTGCTTTGCAGTATCACAGGAAATGATTCTTTTGAACTCATCCAGTGATAGTGCGCAAGTAATTGCATTTAGTGCTTTAGCATTAGCATTACTCTCACTTTTCTGAAGAGTGATCCATTGGTAATATGGTGTAACTTTCATAGATTTTGAACCATCAACCCCAGTAACTTCCATGATAGGAGGTTTCCATTCAGTCACTGTGGCTTGCCACACATTTTCATCCATTAACTTGAGGAAGATACTCATTCTGGCTTTCCAATAGGCATAGTTGGAGCCATCAAATGGTGGAGGTCTCGTGACTGAAAGGCTATCAAAATTTGACATCTTTTTAAATAGCTTAGATCGTTAGCTCAGGAAATAAATCCAAATAGATAGCAATAAGTACGAGCTATTAGGCTTTGATACCACTTGAAAAGGCCTAGCTATATGTCCTAGAGGGGGGGTGAATAGGACAATGCCAAATAAAACTTATAACAGCGGAATTAAGAAGAATATGATAGCCAAATTAAATTACAATGCAAGAAAGTAAAACAACCTCAAAAATTAGATCTTGAGAGGTTGATACAAATGTTGTTCTAAGGACAACCTTTCACCAAAAACCAGAGTTTATGGTAGGACAACCTTATTTCTAGAAAGATCTTTGTATCAAATCTTAAACCAAAGAGGAATAAGGAAATAAATACAAACTGAATTGAAATAAATTGTAATCACAAATGTATTGTTCTAGGGACAGTCATACACCATAAAAATGGCAGGGCAACCTTGCTGGAACAACTTTAAAGGAAATTTAAATTCAAGTAGATAAAGGAATAGCAGAAAGTAAATTCTAAACTATTACAAAATTCTCACAAAGCTTGAATTAAATGATTACAACATTCACCACATTCATACATCCCACAAAAGAATAATTAAAGATTAGAAATGTAAATCATTCAACCATAACACTAGGGATTATAGTGGTTCGCCTGTGTGTTCACCAACTGTTAAACAACAGCCACACAAAATGCTACTCCACTCCTAATATCCTCACACAGGGGATATTAGCGTTCACTAACAAAATAGGTTTTCCAGGTTCACCAAAAACCTTTACAGTTGTGTCTTTGTATGTGGGCTTACACAATTAAAAAAACCCCACTTCTGAGTTTTCCTGGCTCTCCTCAGATAACTAATACAACAACATTTTTCTGGCAAATCTTGAAAAAAACCAAAACAGAAAGGAATTTACAATTAAATGTAAAATACCTGATTATCTCCTTCGATGTAGCAGCCCGGTAAAACCAAATCAGAGTAGATGATTGAATGTCCAAGTTCAATGTCCAGTACTCAATTACAATGGTTCTAATTCTAATAGATTTTAAATTTAACCAAGTAGGGCTTGCCTTAATTGATTTTGATTCCAAAGAAAGGGAATAGTGATTCCTCTTATCAAATTAGATTGAAATAGCAGAAACAAAATCAATTAAACAAAGCTAAGGAAAGAGAATATTAAATAAGCACACTTAGCTTAGATAGAGCATAGAAATATCTCTCAGAAGTTCGACGAAGATTGGCTTGAATGGATTAATTAATTCGATGATTTCTTCTAAGATTCGTGCTCTATTTATAGGTGAGCAGATCGCATCTTCGACTGGTCTAAGGAACCCTTCGACTAGTCGAAGAAATAACTAATTTGAAAAAAATCAGGCGCGATAAGCTTTGACCTTTCTACGACTGGTCGAACACCTCCTTCGACTGGTCGTAGGTCACCTACGACTGGTCGAAGGTCTCCTTCGACTGGTCGAAGACCTTGTGAATTTATCGCTGGACTTTGTGTCGAAGATTTACGACTGGTCGAAGAACCAGTCGACACTGTTCCTTCGACCGGTCGAACAGAACCCTGGACTAGTCGAAGAATAACAGAATTTATCCGATTTTTGTAACAAACTTACGACTGATTGAGGATTTTCTTAGACTGGTCGAAGCAACTCTAGGACTAGTCGAAGAAGGCCTAGGACTAGTCGAAGAACTGACCAAACTTATGTAAAATAAACATTCGATTTATGTATCCAAAGTGACCTACTTCTAAGGTCACCCTAAGGTCAGTCAAACCTCAACCATGAAGTAAGGACATTGAAATATTTAGAACTAGCGACCTTGAAGTATGAGTCTTGAAGTCTTGATATAGCTCAATCTTGAAAGTGTCTTGAATTCTTCATGAACTGCCTTGTACATGTCTTAAGTGCTTTATGAACTGACTTATACTCTTCTTGAAGTCTTGAAGCTTGAGTCATGTCTTGTGAGTAGTTCTTGCATTCAAGTTTGATTTTTGTACTTGTGAGCTTAGCTTGTTCATGAATGTTGATCTTTGAGAGAGCTTCACTTATGCAAGATATATAACAGTGATTTTGGCACCACTAAATTTGACAACAAATAGGGATATAAAATATAGCACTTACACCATCAATGCCATTCAAGGTGATTATTCCCCTCAGGTCCTTCAAGCCAACTCCTTTTCAAGTAATAGCTAGGAATTCCCGACTCTCATCCAGTAAGGAGCACTACCGGCCTGGGGAAATATTCCCGAGTCTATCCATCATCTAGTACCCAATATCCAGTAGACATGGGGCCAGCCACTGGTCCTATAAGGATGAGTCCTGATAACTAATCCAATCTCTAATCATAATCCATCATGGATGCAACAACCATTGATGTCAATTGGAAAAGCATGAGAACCACCTCTTATCATGTAACGTCCTGAATTTCAGGGTTCGGGTACACACTAGATACCCGACATTCTCGGCGTCACTTTTGATTTGTGAAAGCATGTTAAAAAATGGGTTTAGTTAGGACAATCTCCAATACACACACACACACACACACACACACACACACAACCTACCAAATCAACCAAGTCCACTTAGTTGGGGACTCCAATATACCTGTCCAAAGAAAATAAAGTGTAAGGTCTAATGTCTCTGCCTAAAATTCCAGCAATGATGTGGCGATGAAGCATGTCGGTTTATGATTATCCATTTGAGACCCGGAAATATGATAATTCTACTGTAGGGTCCAAATAGGCATCATCTAAGGCATAAGCCTCAGTGGTACCTGCATTGATAATATCGTCTTGTTGGTATTTTAAAACACCATCCTAGGTGGAAGTAAGTATTGATTGTGAAATATTACATATTTAGCCACAATTATGCATTGATTTTATACACATATATGTGATAAGTTGATCTAATTTCATGCGTTTTTCTATGTGAGGTGATTTAGAGAGTTAAGACAAAACAGTGATTAAAATAATGATTTAAAGATCAAGAAATAATTAAGTGAAAGATAAGATGTTTGGAGGATAATATTGAAGAATTAACGTACCAAAGATCCAAGAAAATCAAGTGCTGATGAAGAAGAAAGTCTGAAAAATCAAACAGTCAAAAAACAGAAATAACAGACTGTTTAGTACGACTGAAGGCAGGTTCAGTCTGAGCGGAAGTGCCAAAAAGAGTCTAGAAACAAACAGTGGATTTCAAGACTAATTTGGCTTGACCAAAGGGTTACTCAGCCTAACTGAAGTTGTGTTTAGTGTGATCAAAAGGTGGTTCGGCCTGACTGAAAGGAGACAGAGAGTTTAGGGACTTTTTGGACAAATTTAGTTCAAATCGGAGAAATGTTTAGTTGGATTTGGTCTGACAGAAGGTGCTCGTCAGTGCGACCAAAGCATAATAAAAGTGTGCAATTTCGAAGTCGATTCAAGGTCGGTGCATAATTTTTCTATTTAAAGGGATGTTCTAAGCTTCTCTAAACATGAATTAAGGATTGAGAGAGAGAGAGAGAGAGAGAGAGAGAGAGGAGCTTTTACGAAGTCATTTTTATTCCTTAATCTTTCAGTTCTAATTTATGTTTCATGTTTTTATTTAAGTTTAGTTCAAGTATATAATGGTTGGATAAACCTCTTAGCTAGGTATAAGAGGTGAAGCTTTTATTTGTCTTTAATATTCTTAGCTAGGGTTGAGTGCGTCCGTCGGGAGTGGAGTAGGCAAGTAGTCGAACCACTATACATGATTGTGTTTGGGATTGTTATTGGTGCATCTATTTAATTATGCTTATATGTTGAATGCTTAATTATATGCATGCATGATTATATGAATGTTAGTTGTTAATAGTTAGCACATCCCACTCACACATGTACACTATCATGTTATAGAGTAGTTTTTTAACTTGCTAATCATTTATAGTTTATGCGATTGGACCCTCTAATTGCTTGGAAGCCTTAGAGTTATATTGCCTCACTTAGTTTAATTGATTAATTAGTTTAAGTTAGGAAATTAGATTTTTAAAAGGCGTATTTTTTAAATTGGTCCTACTCACCCCCCTCTAGGACACAACTTTATTACTTAACCTTTGCCAAGCTTCCACACACACAGCCATGGTAATTCCATTACGCCACATGCGAACTTTCACTATGGAGTCGTTCTTCTTCTTCAATCTTTTAGTTTTAGTTTATTTTTCATGTTTTTGTTTAAGTTTAGTTTACTTATGATAATTGTTGGTTATATCTCTTAGATAGGGCTAAGAGGTGCATCTTGTAGTTATTTTTAATAATAGTTTACTTTGATTCAAGTTTTATTGTTTGAATGTTGAACAATTTATTGATTTTAGTTTGAAGAAAGCTTTGGTTTTAGTTTACTTTGATCTATTGTCGACTCCAGGCACTTTCGATCCTTAAGAAGGCTAAGGTTGTTTGCCTATCTATTTTGCAAGGGATTAATTTGTAATATTCATCGATTTTTCATAGATCACGGGCATGATAGATACTTTGGATTCCCTAAAATTAATAAGTTGGTGCTTCATGTGGGAATTGAATCAGTTGAAGTTCTTATTTGTTTTGGTTTATTAATTTTGAATCAACTACTCTATTATCCGGCTAGATAGGATAAGACTTCGATTCCAACTATGTTATTTAATTGAATAAAATAAATTAGGCATTGAGAATGGCTAGAAGTAGATCCTTATTGCTTTAGTGTTTCATCTAATTGATTTTCCCTTTACAATACTTAGATCTTTATTATTACTTTTCTCTAATTTAAGTTTCATAATTAGTTTTAGTTTAATTCTAGTTTTAAAGTGTTTTAAGAACATAACAATATAAGTCTCAAAGGATTCGATATCGATCTCATCGAGTTAAAACTACATTACAGCCTTGCACTTGGGGTTGTCATCGTTTTGAATTGATCATCGACCTCTTCACCAACAGTAAATAAGAGAGGCAGTTTCTGACGCCATAGGTTGCCCACGATTACTGAACGCAAACCCTGTGCTGCCATGTGTCACCTGTCACTCATGACAAAAACTCAAAAAGACACAATGTTTCTTCACATTCTCTAAATGCAAAGAGACATGAGGCTGGTGTTTACACCTAGTTTAATGTAGACCAAATCAATGATTAAGAAGCCACCACTTGTTGGCACATTCACACGAAAGTAGTAGAAGAACATACTTGTAGAAAGAAAAACTCATAGATGCCTATCTACCGAGGACATGTATCTTGCCAAAAGGCTAGACGCTTAAAGTCGTACGCAAAGCCAAACCCTTAACATGTGGAGAAAGTTTCACTAACTTGTCGTTGTTAAACTCTCCTTAGCCAATGTTTGCATGGCATGGTTGATATAGGACTTTAATGTAAAAGGACACATCTCCAAAGAACTTCCCATATTTTTGTAGAAGCCATAAGAAAATTAGAGCAAATAGCAAGAAGCCATCTAGAAATAAAAACATATCGCTTATGATGACACAATGCAACAAGGATACCAAATCCAAGTAAGATATGACCAATACGTAATCGAAATGCTCTTGGGCAAGTCACAGAATCATATGCATGACCACAACCTCTCAAAAAGTTATAAAAACAGTACTCGAAGATGAGTTCAGGCCCACATGTCAGTACATTCACACACAAACTTTCTACTCTATGTTGCTTATATCTTTCATCGTTTATATACATCAATTAGTTTCTTAGCTTAATTTCCTCCACTTCTATCCAGTGCCATACTATAGTAAGACTGAAGTTCTTAGTTTCTTAACTTAATTTTACTACTGTTCAATGCACTGCTCCCATCATAGGATCCCCGAATTACTGAGTTTTTACTTGGTACATCCTTGGTCACATCATACTTGCTTCACACTCCGAATGTCTCACGAACATCTGAAAATTTACACGATTGTCTCATGACTGTCCAAGTCCAAAGAATTGTTAAGATCATGACAATTTTTGTCAACACAAGCCGTTATAGGTAATCTCTTTTCTTATTTACCTTTTATTTCTTTGCTGATAGTACTACAGTGATATTCTGATCAATAAAATTGGCGAGCAAATCATTATTATTATTTTATTTGTCAGTCTTTTATTATTTTCATTGAGAAACACGGTCCAATTTATCACTATTGAAATTAAAGTCATTGTCTTCAAGGAAAAAAGGATTCATCTAGAAGGATTAACCTTTCCCTTCCTAAATTGCTTGTTCGTTGTAACAATTGTGGTTGAATAGTTGGACCAATTTTCACAGATCCGGTCCTAATTTAGTTCATGAGAGATCACAGGCGATCAATTTGATTAACGTAGAACATGACTTTAGCACACTAAGTATTTAATATAATCACACACATTTAATCTAAACCGGGCTATTCGTTATACATGAGGCTCTGTCCAAATTAAACAATATAAGGTGGCTTAACTTACTATAGTACATCATACTTTATTGAATATTTTCCATTTTTGCTATACATTGTGAAGTACTGCAACGGGACCAATCAAAGTGGTATCGGAGTTCAAAGTCACTCTTTAAAAAAAAGAAATTAAAAATAATAATAATAATAATAATAATAATAATAAAATTGAAATCTTGAGAAAATGGATTAAGACAAAGGTTTGAAGTATCATCCAAAACCGGTTTTCATTGTTCGATATGAGATACGGCCGTATAGGACGCCTAGCGCCTGTGCCCCCTACACAGAAAGTCATTAGGTCGAAAATTATGTGGGGTCCACAGAGATGCCCGTGACAAATCCACTCTGTTCATCAGCTTGGAAAGACGACGTTAGGACAAAAGTACAGAAAAAAAGGGGAATGAAAGTCTGCCATTGGAAACTTTGTGGGGGCCACAAAATTTTTTGTATCAGGATGATATTTTTGCTTCCAGTTTATTTGAATGGTAATCACTCTAAGAACGGTTTGGATTGCATATAAACACCGTGGTTGGCTCCAGAAAGGTTTCAACGGCATGGTCTACCCGAGTTTTAAATCTGCCCGATTTTTGGACTATTGTCTTATCGTGGTCTCGCGAACTGATGAATGGAGTGGATTTTTCATTAGAATCTTTGCAGGCTCCACGTAGCCTCCTACTGCATGAACTTGCGATTCGCGTACGGCTGTAAAGGCATGCATAGGCATGAAAAAGCGCCATAAAAGAATATTAAAACCAGGTACGACGATTTTACATCTTGTTTTCAATTCCTTCCTTTACCTCGAAAGTAGAAATCTTGCTATAAATTCCTTCCTTTTCCTCTTGTATTCGTGTATCACTCTATTACAGTAGATCATGGTCTTGGATTGTGTAGTGACGCGCTCACTACCCTTTCCTGTGATGATTTATGTGTTTTATCATATTCATTTTTTCTGCTCATTTTAGGGCATAAGCTCAAAATTGAGTCATATCCAAAGCTAAAGTGGACCACACCACACAAAACAGTGGGGATAATGATATTCACCGTTGAAACCTTTTTATGGCCCACCATGAGGTTTAATTGTCATCCAACATGTTTATAGAGTCACACAGACCTAGATGAGGGGAAAATAAAAATATCAGCAGGTGGTTGACAGTAGACATTTAATTCTAATTATTTCCTGTGGTGTGGTCCACTTTAAGTTTGGATATACCTCAATTTTTTTTCTCGTGCCCTCAGATAAGTCAAAAGGAGGGATGGACGGCGTGTATAAAACGTATAAAACATGATGAGCCCACATTGACTTCACACTGCGTTAAAAGGTGAGAAAATGACCACTGTAGATAAAACCTTTTACCCAGCGGTTTCTATGAAAGAATACAAACTTTAGTTACCAATCTAGACTAGCACGTGCGGACAGCGACTTTGAGGACGAAACTACCCCTCCTTTTCGCTGCGAAGACGAGCGCTGACGTCCCTCCAACTGAGAGTTGTACGAACGGCCTAAAAGAGATCAAAGTTACATGGCCCCACAGCTATATAATATTTATTATATCCACAACGTTCATCCATATTTCAAGATCATTTCGGAGCATTATCCAAAAAAAAAATCATATCCAAAGATCAACTGGACCACACCACAAAGAGCAGCGGGGAAATTGATTTTCACCGTTAAAAATTTTGTAGGGTCCACCATAACCTTTATTTTCCATCCAATCTATTCATAAGGTCACAAAGGCCAGGATGAAGAGGAAAAACAAGTTTCATAATGACGCAAAACTTCTGTGACCCCTAAAAGGGTTTCAATGGTAGACGTTCAATCATCCACAGCCTTTAACAGTGTGGTCCACTTGATAGCTAGATCTGTCTTATTTTTCGTCTCAAACCTTAATACGAGTTCGCCAAAAATATGGACGGTTTGGATATAACACATACCTCATAATAGGACCCACAAAAAGCAGTGGGATTACAACAGCAAAAAAATTTAACAAAAAAAAAAAAAAAACCGTCGATCGAAAATGGTCCAGAACTGTCCAGTGAGTTTTCCTCAAAAATGCTATTGAAAAAGGTATTTTACCTTTAGCTACGGATTATAACCGTAGCCATAAGTGTACTCAGTGCCACTCTATGAAATTTTTTAATTTTTTTTATTTATTTTTTATTTTTTACATGGAGAAATTTATTCTACCTACAATTTTCTTTAATACATATTTATATAAATAGGTGTATATAAGCATATAAAAATTTTTTCCCTCTTTTTTTCATTTATTTCTTTAATCATTTAACAAGAATATCTTCTAAACTAAAATTAGTTACTTGACGTACCATATATGATTTTGGGGTAGGAGAAGCTACTTTAGCCAACTAACCTTGCTATTTTCCAAGATTCCATCAGGTCGATGGTAAAAAAATCCATTTCATTCAATCCATGATCATTCCCAGCCTTTAACAGTGTGGTCCACTTGATAGCTAGATCTGTCTTACTTTTCCACTTCCTTGATGCATCTTTCTCTCCCTCTTTAATGCTTAACTTATCATACAATTCATGATACAGTTTATACCTCCCACATATAATTATTATATATTACCTATCTTGATAGAATAGAATAGTGGAAATTGATTCATTTAGTCAACCCCAATTAGTTGGGATAAGGCTTAGGTCAATTCCTAGCCTCCCTTGCTCAATTTCTAGTCTCCCTTGCTCAATTCCTAGGTTTCCTCGCTCAATTCCTAGTTTTCTCGCTCAATTTTTAGGTTGCCTCACTGAATTTCTAGCTTCCCTCGCTCAATTTCTAGGCTGTCTCGCTCAATTCATAGGTTCTCTTGCTGAATTTCTAGCTTCCCTCGCTCAATTTCTAGCTTCCCTCGCTCAATTCGTAGGTTGCTTCGCTAAATTTCTACGTTGCCTAACTCAATTGCTAGGTTGCCTCGCTCAATTCCTAGGTTCCTTCGTTCAATTTATATATTGTCTCACTGAATTTCTATCTTCCCTTGCACAATTTGTAGCTTTCCTCGCTCAAATCCCAGGTTGCCTCGTTGAATTTCTAGGTTCTCTCGCTCAAATTCTAGCTTCCCTCTCTGAATTTCTAACTTCCCTCGGTCAATTCCTAGGTTACCTCGCTCAAATCCTAGGTTTCCTCGCTGAATTTCTACCTTGCCTCGCTCAATTCCTAGGTTCCCTCGCTCAATTTCTAGCTTCCCTCGCTCAAATCCTAGGTTGTCACGCTGAATTTCTAGGTTCCCTCGCTTTATTTCTAGCTTCCCTCGCTGAATTTCTACGTTGCCTCGCTCATTTCCTAGGTTCCCTCGCTCAATTCCTACGTTGCCTCGCTCAAATCCTAGGTTGCCTCGCTGAATTTTTAGGTTCTCTCGCTCAAATTCTAGCTTCCCTCGCTGAATTTCTAACTTCCCTCGGCCAATTCCTAGGTTACCTCGCTCAAATCCTAGGTTTCCTCGCTGAATTTCTACCTTGCCTCGCTCAATTCCTAGGTTCCCTCGCTCAATTTCTAGCTTCCCTCGCTCAAATCCTAGGTTGTCACGCTGAATTTCTAGGTTCCCTCGCTGAATTTCTACGTTGCCTCGCTCATTTCCTAGGTTCCCTCGCTCAATTCCTACGTTGCCTCACTCAAATCCTAGGTTACCTCGCTCAATTTCTAAGTTCCCTCACATAATTTATAGCTTCCCTCGCTCAAATTCGAGGTTGCCTCACTGAATTTCTAGGTTCCCTCGCTTAATTTCTAGCTTCACTCGCTCAATTTCTAGCTTCACTTACTCAATTTCTACCTTCCCTCGCTCAATTCCTAGGTTACCTCGCTGAATTCCTACGTTGCCTCGCTCAATTTCTAGGTTCCCTCGCTCAAATCGTAGGTTGCCTCGCTCAATTCCTACCTTCCCTCGCTCAATTCCTACGTTGCCTCGCTCAATTTCTAGGTTCCCTCGCTCAATTTCTAATTTTCCTACCTTCCCTCGCTTAATTCCTACGTTGCCTCGCTCAATTCCTACGTTGCCTCGCTCAATTTCTAGGTTCCCTCGCTCAATTTCTAATTTTCCTACCTTCCCTCGCTTAATTCCTACGTTGCCTCGCTCAATTCCTACGTTGCCTCGCTCAATTTCTAGCTTCCCTCGCTCAATTCCTACGTTGCCTTGCTCAATTTCTAACTTCCCTCGCTCAATTTCTAGCTTCCCTCGCTCAAATCCTAGGTTGTCTCGCTGAATTTCTAGGTTCCCTCGCTTAATTTCTAGCTTCCCTCGCTTAATTCCTAGGATTCCTCGCTGAATTTCTACGTTGCCTCGTTCATTTCCTAGGTTCCCTCACTCAATTCCTACGTTGCCTCGCTCAAATCCTAGGTTGCCTCGCTGAATTTCTAGGTTCTCTCGCTCAAATTCTAGCTTCCCTCGCTGAATTTCTAACTTCCCTCGGTCAATTCCTAGGTTGTCTTGCTCAAATCCTAGGTTTCCTCGCTGAATTTCTACCTTGCCTCGCTCAATTCGTAGGTTCCCTCGCTCAATTTCTAGCTTCCCTCGCTCAAATCCTAGGTTGTCACGCTGAATTTCTAGGTTCCCTCGCTTTATTTCTAGCTTCCCTCGCTGAATTTCTACGTTGCCTCGCTCATTTCCTAGGTTCCCTCGCTCAATTCCTACGTTGCCTCACTCAAATCCTAAGTTACCTCGCTTAATTTCTAGGTTCCCTCACACAATTTGTAGCTTCCCTCGCTCAAATTCGAGGTTGCCTCGCTGAATTTCTAGGTTCACTCGCTTAAATTCTAGCTTATCTCGCTCAATTTCTAGCTTCACTCACTCAATCTCTACCTTCCCTCGCTCAATTCCTAGGTTACCTCGCTGAATTCCTACGTTGCCTCGCTCAATTTCTAGGTTCCCTCGCTCAATTCCTACGTTGCCTCGCTTAATTCCTACGTTGCCTCGCTCAATTCGTACCTTCCCTCACTCAATTTCTAAGTTCCCTCGCTCAATTTCTAGGTTCCCTCGCTTAATTCCTACGTTGCCTCATTCAATTCCTACCTTCCCTCGCTCAATTCCTACGTAGGATTTGAGCGAGGGAACCTAGAAATTGAGCCAGGCAACGTAGGAATTCAGCGAGGTAACCTACGAATTGAGCGAGGGAAGGTAGAAATTGAGCGAGTGAAGCTAGAAATTGAGCGAGATAAGCTAGAATTTACGCGAGGGAACCTAGAAATTCAGCGAGGCAACCTCGAATTTGAGCGAGGGAAGCTACAAATTGTGTGAGGGAACCTAGAAATTGAGCGAGGTAACCTAGGATTTGAGTGAGGCAACGTAGGAATTGAGCGAGGGAACCTAGGAAATGAGCGAGGCAACGTAGAAATTCAGCGAGGGAAGCTAGAAATAAAGCGAGGGAACCTAGAAATTCAGCGTGACAACCTAAGATTTGAGCGAGGGAAGCTAGAAATTGAGCGAGGGAACCTAGGAATTGAGCGAGACAAGGTAGAAATTCAGCGAGGAACCTAGGATTTGAGCGAGGCAACCTAGGAATTGATCGAGGGAAGTTAGAAATTCAGCGAGGGAAGCTAGAATTTGAGCGAGAGAACCTAAAAATTCAGCGAGGCAACCTAGGATTTGAGCGAGGCAACGTAGGAATTGAGCGAGGGAACCTAGGAAATGAATGAGGCAACGTAGAAATTCAACGAGGAATCCTAGGAATTAAGCGAGGGAAGCTAGAAATTAAGCGAGGGAACCTAGAAATTCAACGAGACAACCTAGGATTTGAACGAGGGAAGCTAGAAATTGAGTGAGGCAAGGTAGAAATTCAGCGAGGAAAGCTAGGATTTGAGCGAGGCAACCTAGGAATTGAGCGAGGGAAGCTAGAAATTAAGCGAGGGAAGCTAGAATTTGACGAGGGAACCTAGAAATTCAACGAGGCAACCTAGGATTTGAGCGAGGGAAGCTACAAATTGTGCAAGGGAACCTAGAAATTGAGTGAGGCAACCTAGGAATTGAGCGAGGACAACGTAGGAATTGAGCGAGGGAACCTAGGAAATGAGCGAGGCAACGTAGAAATTCAGTGAGGGAAGCTAGAAATAAAGCGAGGGAACCTAGAAATTCAGCGTGACAACCTAGGATTTGAGCGAGGGAACCTAGAAATTGAGCGAGGGAACCTAGGAATTGAGCGAGGCAATGTAGAAATTCAGCGAGGAAACCTAGAATTTGAGCGAGGCAACCTAGGAATTGACCAAGGGAAGTCAGAAATTCAGCGAGGGAAGCTAGAATTTGAGCGAGAGAACCTAGAAATTCAGCGAGGCAACCTAGGATTTGAGCGAGGCAACGTAGGAATTGAGCGAGGGAACCTAGGAAATGAACGAGGCAACGTAGAAATTCAGCGAGGAATCCTAGGAATTAAGCGAGGGAAGCTAGAAATTAAGCGAGGGAACCTAGAAATTCAGCGAGACAACCTAGGATTTGAGCAAGGGAAGCTAGAAATTGAGCGAGGGAAGCTAGAAATTGAGCGAGGGAAGCTAGAAGGATCCTAGAAATTGAGCGAGACAATGTAAGAATTCAGCGAGGGAAGGTAGAAATTAAGCAAGGGAAGCTAGAAATTCAGCGAGGCAACCTAGGATTTAAGCGAGAGAACCTAGAAATTGAGCGAGGCAACGTAGAAATTTAGTGAGGGAACCTAGAAATTCAGCGAGACAACCTAGAATTTGTGCGAGGGAAGCTACGATTTGAGCGAGGGAACCTAGAAATTGAGCGAGACAACCTAGGATTTGAACGAGGCAACCTAGGAATTGAGCGAGGCAACATAGGGATTGAGCGAGGGAACCTACGAATTGAGCTAGGCTTTATAGAAATTCAGCGAGGAATCCTAAGAATTGAGTGAGGGAAGCTAGAAATTGAGCAAGGAAACCTAGGATTTGAGCAAGACAACCTAGAAATTGAGCGAGGGAAACTAGGAATTGAGCGAGGCAACGTAGAAATTCAGCGAGGAATCCTAGGAATTGAGTGAGGCAACTTAGGATTTGAGCGAGGCAATCGAGGGAACGTAGGAATTGACGAGAAAAGCTACAAATTGAGCGAGGGAACCTAGAAATTGAGCGAGGTAACGTAGGAATTAAGTGAGGAAAGCTAGGAATTGAGCGAGGTAACCTAGGAATTGAGTGAGGCAACGTAGAAATTGGAGCGAGCCAACATAGGAATTGAGCGAAGGAACCTATAAATTGAGCGACGGAACCTACAAATCTCTTTAAGTGATCAAGAGGGCCCCCTTTTCCAGTAGATGAGATTATGACGAAAGGTATTATCTCAACGCTTCTTTTCTCTCTCTTGCTCTTAAAAATCGTTGAATCCAAAGCCCTCAGAGAAGAAAGATCATAGTTGCCTCGCTCAAATCCTAGGTTGCCTTGCTCAATTCCTAGGTTCCCTCACTCAATTGCTAGGTTGCCTCGCTTAATTTATAGGTTGCCTCGCTCAATTTCTAGCTTCCCTCGCTCAATTCCTATGTTGCCTTACTGAATTCTTACCTTGCCTCACTCAATTTCTAGGTTCCTTCGCTTAATTCCTAGGATTCCTCGCTGAATTTCTACGTTGTCTCGTTCATTTCCTAGGTTCCCTCGCTCAATTTCTACGTTGTCTCGCTCAATTCCTAGGTTACCTCGCTCAATTTCTAGGTTCCCTTGCACAATTTCTAGCTTCCCTCGCTCAAATCCTAGGTTGCCTCGTTGAATTTCTAGGTTCTCTCGTCAAATTCTAGCTTCCCTCGCTCAATTTCTAACTTCCCTCGTTCAATTCCTAGGTTGCCTCGCTCAAATCCTAGCTTTCCTCGCTGAATTTTTACCTTGCCTCACTCAATTTCTAGGTTCCCTCACTCAATTTCTAGCTTCCCTCGCTTAAATCCTAGGTTGTCTCACTGAATTTCTAGGTTCCCTCGCTTAATTTCTAGCTTCCCTCGCTTAATTCCTAGGATTCCTTCCTGAATTTCTACGTTGCCTCGTTCATTTCCTAGGTTACCTCGCTCAATTCCTAGGTTGCCTTGCTCAAATCCTAGGTTGCCTCGCTCAATTTCTAGGTTCCCTCGCACAATTTGTAGCTTCCCTCGCTCAAATCCTATGTTGCCTCGCTGAATTTCTAGGTTCCCTCGTCAAATTCTAGCTTCCCTCGCTCAATTTCTAACTTCCCTCGCTCAATTCCTAGGTTGCCTCGCTCAAATCTTAGGTTTCCTCGCTGAATTTTTACCTTGCCTCACTCAATTTCTAGGTTCCCTCGCTCAATTTCTAGCTTCCTTCGCTCAAATCCTAGGTTGTCTCGTTGAATTTCTAGGTTCCCTCGCTTAATTTCTAGCTTCCCTCGCTTAATTTCTAGGATTCTTCGCTGAATTTCTACTTTGCCTCGCTCATTTCCTATGTTGCCTTGCTCAAATCCTAGGTTGTCTCGCTCAATTTCTAGATTCCCTCGCACAATTTGTAGCTTCCCTCGCTCAAATCCTAGTTGTCTCGCTGAATTTCTAGGTTCCCTCGCTCAAATTCTAACTTCCCTCGCTCAATTTCTAACTTCCCTCGCTCAATTCCTAGGTTGCCTAGCTCAAATCGTAGGTTCCCTCGCTCATTTTCTACGTTGCCTTGCTCAATTTCTAGCTTATCTCGCTCAATTTCTAGATTCCCTCGCTGAATTCCTACCTTGCCTCTCTCAATTTTTAGGTTCCCTCGCTCAATTCCTACCTTGCCTCGCTTAATTTTCAATTTGCCTACTCAATTTCATATTTGTCCGGTTCAATTTCTAGTTTGACCGCGAAGTGATTGAAATTGACAGCGAAGTGAATGAAATGTATTTTCAACCATCGACCTAGTAGAATCTTGGAAAATAACTAGGTTGGTTGACTAAAGTAGCTTCTGTTACCCTAAAATCATATGTGGTACGTCAAGTAACTAATTTTAGTTTAGAAGATATTCCTGTTAAATGAATAATGAAATAAATGAAAAAAAAAGAAGAGAGAAAATTTTGAAAGCAACCTGTAGCTACGATTATAGCGACGGTTATAATCCGTAGCCATGAAAACCGTAGCCATAAGTTCCTGGTTTTTTTTTGTTTTTTTTGTTTTGCTGTTGTAATCCCTACCGCCTTTTGTGGGTCCCATCATGAGGTCTGTGTTATATCCAAACCGTCCATCTATTTTGCGAGCTCATATTCAGGCTTGAGACTAAAAATAAGATAGATCTAACTATCAAATAGACCACACTGTAAAAGGCAATGGGGAATTGAACGTCTACCATTGAAACCCTTTTAGGGGTTATAGAAGTTTTGGATCATTATGAAATTTGTTGTTCTTCTTCATCCAGGTCTTTGTGACCTATGAATGAACTTAGACGGGGAGGATTTCTCACAAACATCACAGTGGGCCCCCAAAAAGTTTTTAATGGTCGACGCTCATTCAACACTGTTTCCTGTAATGTGGTACACTTGAGATTTGCATATACCTCATTTTTGGTAGTATACCATAAAATGATATGGAAAAATATATGGACGGCATGGATGAATATCATACATCATGGTGGGGCCCACAGACCACCGACCATCAGCCATTGGCCGGTGGCAGGGGGAGTACCCAATCCGTTTCCGTGAAAGGAGGGGTAGTTTCGTCCTCAAAGTCGCTGTCCGCACGTGCTAGTCTAGATTGGTAACTAAAGTTTGTATTCTTTCATAGAAACCGCTGGGTAAAAGGTTTTGTCTACAGTGGTCATTTTCTCTTAAAAGGTTAAAAGGATGTAGGTGCAAAAAGGAATGCTGAAAACACATGCTCAATAAAGGGCACCTTGAAAGTGCACTCGCCTCAAACGTGGTGGAAACAACGGACTCATGTTGGTGGCATCCAACGGTGTGAACTCGACCCCGCATGTAACTTTGACGTGGGCCCAACTTCTATTCAAACGATTCTTCGATGCCATCAACAGCACTGACCTGTTCTGATTTGGAGGGACTTTGTTTAACTTTAGCTATTCGCATATTCTCTCGTGCGAGTTGCATCACATGATTCCCTATCTCACGCTCCAGAGATAAAGGAGATTTTTGGGATCTACAGCCTAGAAATGAACCCATGTTAGTGATCCAGGCCGTTGATTCAATGCTCCCCAAATGGGATAGACCATGCCTAAAAATCCTCGGTGACATCCAATGCCTTCCATCTCGTAGAAGCTTCGGTTAGGCCAGGTAACACCAAGTTCTGTCCAGCTGTAATGTAATGTTATTTCATTAGTCCGCAAAATACGGTGGAGTCAATACACAACCCGACAGTCTTTTGAGAGTTGGTGACATCCATCTTGACTGGTTTGAGTGACAAATGAAATAGAGTGACAAATGAAATAATGACACATCAAAACCTAACGAAACAGTGTAAAACCAAGCTCCACTCTCTTCCAACTTTCCAATCAAATATGTGGACGGTTGTTGTATTTTCTTTTTGACTATCTGTTTGTAAACTATCAATTAAAAGGATTTTAATGAAATTTGCCGTCCGTGGTGTACGTCGTCCCACTCGACCGATAGTCTAGATAAACAATCCAAGCTCCCAATTGGCCTAACAAGATAGCAAATAGTGACGTTTTAAATTTTCCGAGTGTCCCATTAAACGAATAGTCCAGATAATCAATCCAAGCGCTGATTCATCGAAGTGAGGCTTTACCCAATATGCCCATATGGTGCCCATGATTCAGTATATCCTAGATTAGATCATTAGAATGTTGCATCAGTGGACGGATGACTCTACAAAATGTTTTTGATTGTACAATCATGACCTTCAATTTGTGACCTACAAGTAAATGAGTAAAACCCGGCGACCCTATGACTCCATGGTGGAATTACAAGAGTTTCAACATAAGGTCATGAGTTCGAGTATCCATTGTGGTGTGAGTGTGCAGGCATGTGTGAAAAAAAAGAAGAAGAAAAACAAAAAGAATAAGAAGAGAAATATGACTATTATCTACATCTAACAACCAATAAGAAGAGAAATATGACTATTATCTACATCTAACAACCAATCCGTTTCCTTAGAAAAATAAATGAATAAGAAGAGAAATATGACTATTATTCACATCTAACAACCAATCCGTTTCCTCAAGTACAATTGTCCAGTCACAGGTCGAAAAACAAAGGTAGTGTCCTATTAGATGAACAGTCTAGATGATAGAATCAAGGCTCCTATATACTCAGATGGGGCCCAAGATTTGGTAGCTAGATTAGTAGTCCGTGGTGGTCCACGGAATGTAATCGACCACTATAAAAATAGCTAAAATAAGCATAGTCTATAGTCTATCATGTGTGTGTAAATATTTTGTACAGTTGTAGTGATTATACTATATTTATAGTTTGTCTAATATGTAGATGTACAGCTGTGTATACAATTATTCTACACTGATTTATTGTTAATAAATGGATAGATTTTTATATGATTCATACCAAGTTCATATGGTATCCGAAATTGGATCTGATTCAAGACATTGATCTCCGTCAACTGCAGCGATCTTCTGTTAGTGTCCAACTGAAATATAACTCCAATCTGCAACAGCCCCTGCAGTGCCCATTCGCATCACCTGCATCAGCCCGCAGACACACTGACACCATCACCACCAGTTGCAACAACCTCACCGCCACACCACCACCAACCTCCACTTGCAACATTCCATACCACCACACCACCACTATCAATAGCCCTGTCACCACACCACTGTCATCACCACTTTTTTTCTTTTTTCTTTTTTCTTTTTTTTTTGGGACAAAAGAACAGTCCATGATACTAAAGTTCATGATATATTAGAAATAAGCAGAATTACTTTATTATTGTTATTATTATTATTATTTAAACCTCCTTAGATTCCATTGCCAAAACACAAAACTGTACAAGGAGGGAGGACCCCACAACAAAACGAGGCACCCAGCAAACAACTACATTCGGGCGGTACCCTGCAGCAAAAAGGCAGGCTTGCCTATCATATCTATACAAGAGAGAACCAAAAAAACAAAGACTACTGCCCTGGGGGTGCCCAGCCCCACTTTATCCAGACAAATGAGGCCCCTCACCTCACGGGGAACAGAGAGAACGTCGGGGAAGAATGTGTACGATTGAGAGGCGCTCCCGTACTTGGCTAGCCTATCTGCCGGTTCGTTGCCCTCGCGCAGAATATGCTGAAAGACTACCTCCCCGCCAGCCATCAACCCATGGATCCTGCTAATCCAGTATTTCCATTTCCAGCGAGGGAGGGAGTTGGTGGATAGGAAATGAACCGCCATCTTGGAGTCGGATTCGACGATCACTTTAGAAAAGCCCCTCTCAAGGCAGAGAAGAAGGCCATAAAAAATGGCCCTGATTTCAGCCCGGGTGTTGGAAGCCATCCCGTACCTGCAACAGAAACCGAACAAGAAATCACTCTTCGGGCCTCTACAAAGACCATCTCCATCGGCTAAACCCGGGTTACCCTTGGCCGACCCATCTACATTCAACTTCACCCAATTCAACGGCGGGCGTATCCACCTGACTAACCGAGACTGCTGAGGAGAGACATGCGGTCCGATCGCCTGAAGACCCAAGAGATCCAAAGCTCTACATCGGGTACCTTGAGAAGAGGAGAGAGTAGCCCTCTTTTCAGATATGATGTGAGCCCGCCCTTTGATCCTGACCACTTGGGTTTGGACAAAAGGGCAGGAGCCATCAAATTTCGCAAGGTTCCTCCCTCTCCATAGCTCCCGTATGATAAAGGCAGGGAGTAAGTTACAAAGGGTCCCAGCCCACCCCCTGGGGGAAGGACTGCCCCACCAAGCGGAGAGCCTTTGGAGAACCGAGGAACCCCCCAGCGAGGATTTCCCAAAAATGGCAACGAACAGGTTCCAAATCGCTTTAGCCCGAGGGCAGAGGATGAAGATGCGCGAAACGGATTCCGACGCTGGGCCCTGAGAGGAAATGCCGTCACAACAGACGCACCGAGATGCCAAGTGGACGCCTTTACCTTGAATAGCGTCCTCGACTGGGATCGCACCCTTGATTGCTTTCTAGAACAGAAGGGAGATCTTAGGAGGGAGATAGGGGGACCAAACTCTTCGATGCCAGATCACTCGAGGCCTGGGAATTCTGCAGGAGTTTCAAGCTGATTTGATGGAGATTTTTCCATTGGCCTCCAAAGGCCAGCAGGGGGCGTCTGGGCCCTCAGATGTGCAAAACCCTCCATGAAAAGTGAAGTCGATGAGATCCTGAGGGAGAAAGGAAAAAACCGCCGAAGGAGGGAGAGGCCCAGCCTGCCCCAGACAGTCCCTGACTGCAACGACAGCAAGTTCCACTGGAATGGGACGGGGAACCAAATTGCGGAAAGGACCGAGTCCGAACCAATTTTCACCCCAGAAATTAATTCAGATTGCCATTGCCAATATTCCATTGCATCTTCGAGATCACCGTCGGAAGTAGCACTCTTATCCTCTTCAACAGAGGAGACGCGGAATTTGAACTGGTGGACTGACCTGCAGAAGTAATATCCTGATTGTATTTTTGCACCATGGCCGCTGCCCATGCACTTTTGGGGTTGCCAAACTTAACCGACCAAGCCATCTATAGGCGGAAAGTGTACATAACCTCCTTTAAACTCCTAATTCCCAGCCCCCCTTCCGACCTCGAGACTATAATCTCGGACCAATTTACCCAATGAAACTTTTTCCTACCATCCCTCTAACCCCAAAGGAAATTAGCGAACCGACGATCGAGAGCCTTGCAACATTCCTCACCGTAACCCATACACCACCTCTTCATCACCCACCCCACATTCCACCCCAACCTATTGTTGTTGATGTCTTAAATATGTCAATAATAGAGTTTGTAGATGTCGTTGACAGACCACTCGATGTCATCAACAGATGTCGATGTCATCGACAGATGCTCGATCCCATTAGAAAATTTTCATATTGATTGATAGAATATTTGATTGTTGCTACTCGATGTCATCGAAGTAAGTTCGATGCCATTGACAGATCCTTGATGGGATGTCAATGCCATCAAAGGTCCCATCGAACGTTCGACCAAAATTGCGTAAGTGCAGTATTTGTTTCCTATTTCGGTTCTAATAGTTTATATATCGGGTGTAATCGAAATTTGGGATGAGGAGAGGTGTATTAGGGATTTCTAAGTCATTACTAAGGGTTCAAGAGCATAGATTGGGCTTATGAAGTAGATTTGAGGCTTATTCAAATCAGTAAGACTATATATCTTGTAATTTTTGCTTTTATAGTGCATTACTCAGCGCTTTGTACCATAGTTTTCCCAAAGGGGTTTTCCCATATAAAATTCAGATTGTTCTTGTTTGGAATTGGTTATGCGATTGCATGTACTTTGCTTGATTCGTCTCTGTGTGCTCCCAAGGTTCCTCGACAAGTGGTATCAGAGCTAATGTTGGGAAGTATATCGAATATGAAAGCAATGTATCAATGACATTGAACCTGAACTTCGACGTAGAAAAATACTAAGGTAAAAAGAATTTTGAACTATGGAAAGTTAAGATGAATGATATCCTAGCTCAACAAGGATTGAACAAAGTTCTTCTTAAAAAGCGACTGGAATCTATGACAAAAGAATAATGGAACAAAATGAATAAGAAAGCTAGAACCTCTATCCAATTGTGCTTAATGGATGAGGTTTTCTATAATGTCATTAGAGAGAAAAATATAGCAAGTACATGGACGAAATTAGAAATATCTATGCGAATATATCTATTGAGAATCGTTTATACTCAAAGCTAAATTTGCTTAATCTGAAGATGGTGGAGGGGGCTGATGTTGAGGCCCACATTAGTAACTTCAATAGGTTGATTTGCAAATTGTTGGATATGGAGGAAACGATGAAAGATGAGGATCAGGCATGTATACTACTGAATTCTCTCTCAGGTTCCTAGAGTCGTTTAAGGACTCTTTGTGCACCGGTAGAACGACCATTAGCGTTGAGACTGTTATCTTAGCCCTTCAATCAAAGGCGATGAGAAAGAAAAAAGGGTGATGTTAATGCTTCTACAGATGCACTAGTTACGAGGGAGAGAAATTCTAAGTAATACAGTGGATCTTTATGATCAAGGTCCAAATCCAAAGGTACGGGCAAAGGAAAATTGAAATACTTGAATTGTAGCATGACCATGCACATAAAGAAGGATTGTCAGAATCCTAAGTCGAGAAAAGAGAATTCAAATACTTCTTATAAGGAAGCCAATACTCGAAATTTAGTGAGGAAATGAATAATCGTGACGTGCTGACTGCATTAAAATCTGGGTACTTCGACAAAGAATGGATTTTGGATACGGGTTTTTGTACTACAGACCCCTCATCGGAGTTGGTTCACTAGTTATAGTAAGTGCGATAGTGGCCAGGTGTTTATGGGCAATGATAATGCCTGTAAACTGGTGGGCGTTAGATTGGTGTGTATTAAGATGTTTGATGGTATAGAATGTATCTTCACCGAGGTGAGACGCGTTCTTAATTTGAGGAAGAGTTTGAAATCTCTAAGAGCACTCGAGGCACTTGGGTGCAAATTCATTGGTTTTGGTCGTGTCCTTAAAGTTTTAAAGAGGGCACTCATAGTCATGAAGGCACAAAGGAATGGAAACCATTACGGGTTGATTGATAGTACTTCATCGGGTGGATTTGCAACGTCTGTAACATATTACACATCTACAGATATGTGTCATACATGCTAGGCCACATGAGCGAGCGGGGCATGAAGGTACTTTTTGACCGATGTTTAATTCTAGTTATAAAAGCATTGATTTTAGTATATACGAGCATTGTATATATGGTAAATAGTCAAGTTTTCTTTTAAGTCCAGGAAACATATTTGTAAAGGGGTTATTGATTATGTGTATTATGATGTACGAGAGTCTGGTGGACGGTCGTTATGATTTGTCACATCCATTGACGATTATTCCAGAAAAGTGTGGGTTTATTTTATAAAAAAAATAAATATGATGTTTGCACCAACTTTAAGCAGTGGAAGGCGATGATGGAAAAAAGTCATGGAGAAAGGTAAAAGTACTGAGGAAAGATAACGGTGAGAATTTATATTTATGGAATTCAATCAGTATTGTAGAGATGAAGGAATCTTGAGGCATAACACAATGCGCGATCTACCAGAGCAAAATGGTGTGATTGAGCGGATGAATTGGACTCTCTTAAAGAGGACCTGATGCATGATCAGTCATGCTAGGTTGGGCAAAGAATTGTGGACTGAGGCCATTAGTACGGCTTGTTACTTGGTGAATCAATCCACTTCTACGACTATTGAATGTAAGATTCCAAAGGAAGTGTAGAGTGGTTAATAGGTAGACTACTCATGATTGCGTGTATTTGGTTGCGATGCTTACTCTCATATTCTATCAGTTGAGAGAGATAAGCTAGATCAAATGACTAAAAAGTACATCTTTGTCGGCTAGGTAATGGTGTGAAGGGGTACAGGTTGTATGACTGGGTCATATAGAAAATTATCATTAGTCGCGACGTCAAATTCAACGAGGGATCCTTGTTCCATAAGGATGAACACAAGGAAAACAAAAAAGTTGGTTGTCGATGTTTAGATAGATAGAGATGACATACATGTTAATACATAGACGCGGACAGAGGTTCAGGAGTAGGTGGAGCATCCACCTGTGAGAAGGAATTCACCAATGAATCGCAGGTTACCAATGAGATATATGGATGACCCAAATGTTGCATTTGCCCTCATTACAGATGGGGGGATCCATCTACTTTTTAGGAGGCTCTTGACGATGTAAATGCTAAAAAGTGAAAAGTATCGATGAATGATAAGATGAAATCTTTATATATACAAGAATGAGATATGGGTGCGGGTGGAGCTTCTTGTCGACCAAAAAGCGGTCTAACACTAGGAGGTAGTGAAATGGCTACTTCAATAATTTGAGGTATGCAAGACTACATCTTATCATTTGAGAAATCAGGGGACAAGTTAGTTAACTATGTGGATTCTGGTCATGCGGGTAGTGTGGATAATAAAATGTCGACTTCCGGTTACTCGTTTGTGGTGGTGGGTGGAGCGATTAGTTGGATGTCGAAACTTTAGCCTGCGATGGCTCTTTCCACGACCGAAGTTGAGTATAAGTGTAACACCCCGAACTTTTCAATACCTGAGTATTGAAAGTTCTCAAGTGTTACCATAAAATTTAACTTATTATGTACATGCGTACGATACTAAACTAGTTGTCCTTACCTTACGTCTATTCTTCAACACGAACCCGAACCATTGGAAATAAATCTCCATTCATAGATCAAGCAATCCAACCGTTAGTTTTAAAGATAGACCACTACATCATTAAGAAACTCAAATTTTAGGACTCCAACCACCTTGATAGACCAATCGCGTCAATCAAACCGTCCATCAAACCCCAAATCATCGAATCCACCATTTATCAGGCCGCGTCACTTCATGTTGAAACCCATTACGTAATCAGATAATCCAACCATTGGATTATAATAACAACCAATAGATGTCTTATAGGATTGACTAAGAACATTTAGGAAACGTGAAGATCGAATCCGAAAACAACACAACCATTGAATTAATGAGGATATGCAAATAAGAACCAAATCAGTGGACCCACCGTTCATAAGGTTTAGGACACCCAACGTGTAAATCTTTCAACTGATTGACTCAATTAGGCCATCACACCACTAAAACCACAGTTGGTTCCCACTTCAATAGGCCCTTGGACTATTTGGACAACTGACGCTCAAATTTAGAATCAGTCCGATAGTCCAATTGACAGTGATCAACAATGGAACCCAAGTTGACTAAGGGTGGCCCACCTAAGTTTTACACCTGCCTGATCTTTGGCCAAGGACTAAAGATGGACTTGAGGAAACTAATGGTCAGAATAGATTTCCTACGGACATCACCGTGGACTCCATGCACATGGTGTGTGTGCACATGACGTGCACTCCAGAGGAGCACCGGATTGCATAACTCAGCCAAACGTGTCTTGACCGAGAATATCTCTAGAAGAGAGAGACTTCTCTCATTCTTTCGGATTCCTGCTAGCAGCGACATCGGTGGCCCACCACGATCGGACGACTGGAAAATCCAAACCGTCCATCTCGTCGGCCATCCAAATTCGACCAAATCTTAACTTCTTCAACACCAAATCCAAGAAAGAGATAAAACTGATCCTCTTCCGCAGAAAACATAATTAGTGAGAAAACCAGACGCATCCCAGACTTTCTACACACAGGACGACCATACCCTGGATCATGGCTCCGATCTGGACTGTCCAAAAATAGAGGAATGGGATTCTGACCCTACCCAAGCAATCCGAAAGGGGTGCAAGGAAGATGAAGCTATGGTACCACACCATTTTTCCTAACACAGATCGCATCTTCGAAAATTGCGCCCGCAAGATCCCCGAAGATTACATTTCAAGAAAGCAAAGTAATCGATCAAGAAAAATCCTGTGGGCTAGGGGTCGTCGGGCAGTAATATCAAACCGTCCGGAAGAGCCTTTTCGAGCCAGGATTGGCTGAAGGCAGATTTTCCATTGGAACAGAATCTGTTGTTCCCAACTGATCGCTGACCATCGGTGTCCACCATAACGTGTGAAAGAAAATCTCAACCACTCACCTGACGGCCCTCCCAAGCATCTTGATAAAGAATGAGGGAAAGAGGGAGAGATTTGGAAAGATACGAATGGTCACGACAACATGTTCGCCTTCCCGTTTTTCTTTCTTTCTCATGACTGCACAACGGGAATTGCGTAGGGTGTTCGCAAGAAGCTTTTAAAAATAAGAAAAATCCTATAAAACCTCAACCCTTCCATCAGAAGATGCACAGTAAGAAAGAGAGAGGGTTCGTGTAGTGGTGTTTCACCATGTCGAGTCAAACCGAGTTAACTCGGCTGAGACTCGCTGAGGGTTGCTCTGCTCTGTCTCAACTCGCTAACAAGTTGGTTGAGTCTTAGTTGAGTTGGAAAACAAGAGAGAAGGGAGAGAAGAAAAGGAAAAGAAAGTGAAGAAGAAGAAAAAGAAACGAGAGAGGAGAGAAACAGGTGGCGTGCACCAACTCACTGAGCTGCTGCTTGAGCTTAGTTCAGGTTCAAACCCGATTCCTTCTTCCTTCCCAAAATTTTCCTATTCTTACAATAATGGAAGTGAAGTATTTCACTATGGATTAGGATGAAAGAACCATAAAGCATCCCATTTCAAAACCACTAAACTTGGTTAAAACCTAGTAATATTATAAGTTGGACTCTAATCCTGACCATTCGAATCATGTGGATTAGGACGAAAGAATAGATTTGATCTTAAAATTACCCTAGGTCGTTAACCTTGCTAGTAGACGATCGAACAACCAAAGTGAGGGATTCCTTTAAGCTTATATTAACTTCAGTTGGTTTGATTTATTCTGTTCCCTCACATGCTTTGAATCTTCCCTGCAAATATTTAATTTACCACCATCAATTATTTATCCTTTAGAAATAATGGTTAAGGTGTGATGTTAATTATGCATAATCTTTTTTAATTTATGTGAGGGATTCCTTTAAGCTACCTTGATTTAAGTTGATACAATCTTTCATTTTTACATGCTCTTATGTTATTATGATTCTCTCTCTATAATTGTTTAATTTACCACTAACAATTATTTACCCTTTGGGATTATGGTATGATGTTAATTACGAGTGATCTTCATTATTTTTATGTGGGGCGATGGATACAAGCATTTCCATTGCCTTTACCAATTTTGTTGAGTTCGCCCTTGCTACTCTTCTCTTTATTAGGTTGGCCATTGCCACTCTCCTCTTTGTTGAGTTAGCCATTGCTACTCTCCTCTTTGTTGAGTTGGCCATTGCCACTCTCTTCTTTGTTGAGTTAGCCATTGCTACTCTCCTCCTTATTTCATTAGCCTTGTGCTATATACTTTTATGGCTTGGGCATGTGTCTTGGAATTCCAAAACTCTCATGATTCAATTGATTTCCTATTTGGTGTAAGTACTATGTTGGAAATCTCACTTCTAGCAATCAAGTAAATATCATGGACATAATGCGGTTTGGGTAGCGGCCCCTACCTCGACACGTAATTCCATGAATTTTCGGTAGTGGTGCACAAATCGATGTAAGTAATTCGCAATGCGTATTACATTACTTCCGGGATTGGATGTCACAAATAGTCGCTCCATGAACAAATCATGTCAAGTAATTCATCCAAATCATGCATTGTTGTCGTCTTAGGATAACCGCGTAAATCTATGTTAACATGGGACACACCGGCGAATCTCCTTAGAATGGGACGCGAGGCGAGCTGGATAACTCAAAATCATTTTCTACATTGTGGTGATTGCTAAGTGTGATGAACCACATATACTTTGCTAGGCATGCATCTCATGTAGGTTACTTGCGCATATCGATACTCCTCGTAGTTGTGAAGTACGAGACGTATCAGAATACTTGCATTACTTTTATGAATATCTTGAATTAATGATAATCTTAAAGGATAATCATCACTATGAGTAGGGCATTGACCATCTCTAACCGTACAGATGATGTAGGTGATGTACAGATTGAAGACTTAGAGGACCATCTCCCTATGGAAGATTATATTGAATGAATAAGGAGAGTTTTATGATTTAGTTTTATACTTCCGCTGCGAACTCGATAATCCCATTGAGAGGGCATTTGATAATTTGTTGAATTCTTTTACTCTGATGAAATAATAAATAGTGTCAATTTTTGTAACACCCCAAACTTTTCGATACTTGAGCATCGAAAGTCCTCGAGCGTTATCAAGAAGTTACCATAATCTATGCACGCGTACAATACAAATCTCACTATCCTTACCTTACACCTATACCTCGACGTGAATCTAACCATTGGGAATGACTCCCATTCATAAATCAGGTCATCCGACCGTTGATCACGTGGATTGGTACATAGACACTCCCTCAAGCTAAACTAATGTGTGATCCTTCATCCATAAGGATTTAGACATAAGTCCTTTCATAAGAAATACTTAAGAACGCGACTATAACCATATGAAGCCATTGGATTTCACAAAACTCTTATATCCGCAATACTTACGAAATTTACATTACACTAAACCCCTGTATTCGAGATCACATGATTACCATGATCCTTTTGGCACGAAACCTTGTATAAAGCCTAAGTATCATAAATTAACAGTACATTTAAAATTTCAACCATTAGATCATTGTACAAGTGGGCTAGATAGAGATCAACCATTAAATGCCAGTTTGGGGCCCACCTGATCTATGAATATGCTTCCATTTTGGTCCCAACCCTTAAAATTCACAGACAAAATGAATGGACGGAGTAGATCCGTCAAACTATCCCAGTGGACCCCACTTTTCAGGTCGCATGTGTATAGTCGGTGCATTCATCTGCGCAACACTGGACCGGAATTCTCGGTCAAAGCGCGTAGACTCGACGAAATCCGAATTTGAGTGAGAGACTCTCTCTCCTCTCTCATGTTTGTGTGGACGATCGTCCGCTGGGACGAGTGATTGGCCACCATCATCATCCGAATGGATGATCTGGGCCGTCCATCACATCTAGGAGGCTAAATCGATTATACTCATGTCGTTCGTGCACATCCATGTGAAAGTGCCATGGTTTGTCAATTGCGTGAGTGTTGAGTCAGTTGGATTACAAAGCCTAATAGGAAGATCAATTCAAAGCGTCTACCTCAACCGGATGTGTGCAAGCTCGTCACAGGTAAATCTAGCCTCACAACCCATGTCCCGAAACACCAGGTATATAAAACCCTTAAAAAAACTAGAACATTATAGGGTTTCGAGTTAAGAAAGCTTTTTTCAAAATAAGAAAATTCTCTAAGTTTTCTTGCTCTGTCGATTTTATCGATACACATCTCGATATGATCGACCTGCACTGTTGATGTCCTCGATACCTAAACCATATCATCAGAATGAGGACAAAAGTGTCCAGCAACCACATGAATATCTGGACGGATTTATCGATGTATTGATATACCTATCGATATCATCGATATTCAAATCTCAAGTCCATCGAAAGTGACTCGATAATATCGACAGACAGATCTCCGACGCCCCTGTTTTTTTTTCCAAGAATATCATATATGCATCGATATATCGAAGCCTCCTTGATGCCATCGAAGTTCAAATCTTGATGACATCGAAAGGCTCTCGATGATATCGGTTTTGGGCGCCAAGTTCTTCTAGCTAAATATTTCAGGATTGTTTATCTATGATCGGGGGTCCCTCGATAGAATCAATATTCAAATATTGATGATATTGGTACCAGGTCGATTGCATCGAACAAGGACATAAATCGTCCAACAAGCTTAATGAGAAATCTATTGGATTTATTGATGTCTCGACTCTGATATCGATATCATTGACATTCAAATTCCGAAGATCTAGATGGTCCCTCGTCATTCTTGTAAACTAGAAATATTTTCATTCAAGTCTCTCTCATTTTCAAATGTCGATGAATCGACACTAGTTTCGATTGAATCGGAGTTTGAAATCCGATGACATCGAGACCTGTTTCGATTTCATCGACCAGTTGGCAAGAGGTTTCAAAAGCATATGACATTTGAGTTTGTGTCATCGAGCGGACCATCGATGCGATCGAGAGTATACACTCGATGATATCGAACCCGCTCGATGATATCGAACTCTATCATAAATGTGACCGTTTTATATCCGTTGGAACCTTTTGCCTATATATAGAAGACTTATCTATTGTTGTTAGGAGAGAAAGAAGAGAGTGCTTTTGAGTGTTTAACCTTAGATCTTATACCCAAAGCCCTTTCTCTCAGGGGAGTTCATCCTCCAATCCACCCTCATCATTGATATTTAATAGAGTGGATTGGGGAATGAACTTCCGCATTCGAGGATCCTCCAGCTACTACCTTAATGGCAAATCATTAAGCTGGGATGCCTTGAATGCATAAATGATTGAAATTGCTCTATCTTCCTATAGGAAAATATTTTAAGAGTAGGAATTCATCATACCCTTGGCCCAACCCGTTGACATGTATTGACACATCATCTGAGTAGCGGATCAAGGAAGGAGAAGACTCTTCATCAACAAAGGAGGAGATCTTCGTTAACGTACTGAATGAGACTCATCTGCTTATCTATAAGTTATTAGAGTTCAGAGGACACTTGTGATCGTTCCTTCTTAGGATTGGGTCTATGGTATTTCTCACCCTTTCAAGCCCTTGTAGGAGGCCTCCGGCAGAAGTGTATGTAGTGGGTGCGTTGTGTGGACCCTTGCTCTGTGAAGAGCATAAACATCTGGTTAAAGGTGAACCAGTCAAAACCTTGGGTTTGAGGTGAATCGTGTGAAACCTCGAGTTTAGGGTAAACCGCATAAAACCTCAGTTAGAGTCTTGTGGAAGATCTTTGGCCAGTGTGCCTAAAACTGGGTGCTATGTGTTGACCCTTGCTCAGGGAACATAAACAGTCAGCCTCAATGTAGGTTGCAAAGGTTGAAGGTGAACCTGATTTAAAACCTTAGGTTTGAGGTGAACCACTGTGAAACCTCCTTAGTGAAATTCGGCACGCTCAAGGGTTGAGTGCGTCTGCCGGGAGTGGAGTAGACTGATCGTCGAACCAGTATAAAAATGACTGTGTTTGAGATTGATATTCTTTTGATTGTGTGATTTACTTTAATATTTTTATATCTAAATGCCTGAGATCACACCTCACACACATACACAGTCATATCCATCATAAACTAGCTTGCATATTGTTCACTTCTTAAAATAGTTTGTGATTGGTTCCTTTACTAGGCTTGGAAGCCAGTAGAGTTATTTTTGAGTAATCCTAATATGAGCTTGTTGTTAGAATTAGTGCATTAGGATTTTAAATAAATCATAAAAACTTTAAAAAGTTCTATTCACCCCCCCCCCCCCCTCTAGGACATATTGGCATATTCCTACTTCAACTAAAGCGGTCTCCATCGCTATTTCAATTGGTATCAAAGCGGGTATCTCTTTAAGGGCTTTACCACATAAGGAGTGATCTTGACAGAAGTTAGAAATATGGCCAAAGGAGAGGGCTCATCAGTCACTAGTCCTCCAGTATTTGATGGATTAAATTATGCATACTGGAAGGCTAAAATGCCCTACTTTCTAAGATCTTTGGATTATGATGTTTGGGATATAGTTGAAAGTGGATATGTGCCACCAACTGAAAAAATCATACTTGACAGTGGATATGTGCCACTAACTGAAAAAGATGATGAAGATGAGGAAGTGGCTTTGTTGGCACAAAGATTCAGGAAATTCTTTCAGAAGAATCGTAGCTGTCCTACTAGAGGAAGAAAGATGGAAAACAGACCTTCTACAGGCAAATTTGGTAAAAAGACTAAAGAACTACAATGTTATGCCTATCAGAAGTATGGACATCTGTCTACTGAATGCCCAAACAGAAAAACTAAGGGCAAGGCGATGGCTGCCACATGGGATGACACAAAAGAGTCAAACAAAGAATCCAGTGACTCAGAGAGTGATGGGGACCAGAAATCCTTGAAAATTATTATGGTCTCCTCTACTTCAATCATTCATTTGAGAACGAAAAAGAATATCAAGCCACTGAATCATTTCCGTCAGACAATGAGGAAACTAAAAAGGAAGAAGAAGAACAACAAAACAAGCTACAAGATTCTTACAATCAACTTTATATCCATAGCATCAAAGTGGTTAAAAGACTTGGAATATTTGAGAACAAAAAGGAATTGCTGCAAAAAGATTTGGATAAAATTCTAGAAATTAATACACATCTAATCAATGATTTACAGCAATGTCACTCAGATAATGATAGACTCAAGAGAATTAACTCATTCCTTAAAATCGAGTCCGAAAAATGAAATAAACAGGTTGAGCAATTAAAAGACAAAAATATGCTCCTTCAAAATGAAAATCATACACTCCTGTTTGATCTAGAAGAGTCCAGAAGAATTGCCAAGCTAAACTGTAAGTTTTCGCTTAATGGTGAGAAGTTAGAAATACTTTTAGGTATGGGAACATCTAAAAAAGACAAAAATGGTCTAGGATATGAAAGTAAAAACTGGATATGGAGCACAAATAGAAAAATCTGGTGCTGTTAAAAGAAATACAAGAACTAACAGGATGAAAGAACCATTAAAGCAAGTGGGTGAATCAAATGAGAAAACTAATTTTGTTACAAAATGGGTAATTAAAGAAAAGAAAAATTGCCTTGCTACTCACGCAAATCTTTTGACAGGCAAAAATACTAAGTGGTACTTAGACAGTGGTTGCTTAAGACATTTCACAGGTGACAAATCTCTTCTTTCAAACTATACAGACTTTATAATGGGATAGTCACCTACGGAGACAGAACCACTGCCAAAGTAATTGGACAGGGAATCATAAGAGGAATTAATTTACTTGAAAATGAGAATGCTTTCTACATAAAAGGTTTGGCACATAATCTCCTAAGCATATCTCAAATCTGTGATAATGGGCATGTGGTCAAATTCAACAAACAAGAATGCGAAATCCTAAACCAATCAGGAAAATCAGTAATGACGGGTTATTGCACAAACAACCACTGCTACATTATCAAAGGCAAAGAAAGGACTGATGCTTAGAAGTACTAAGCATAGAAAAACAAGTCCAGGCAAAGATCTAGATATTTGTTGAAATGAAGCAATTTTTGCTGAGCTCCAAATGTCATATCTGAGGTATCTCACCTCAATCCTTTTGTACATAAACATCTTGATGTTTATAATTTTGATGTGTACAACGATTGTACATAATTTTGCTGCGTATACTAATGATTCATTGACATGCTAAAAGTATACATGATTGGTTATCTGAATGCTGAAAATGAAGAATCATTTATCTTCAATATGTCTGTCGAGATGTCATTCTCGATCAAATCAATCAACTGTCGATATCATCGACATCTCTTCAGAATATGGAAAGCCACATGATCGGGTCTATTATCGAAACTATTATCGATAATATCAAATGAGGACCATCGATATAAATGAAAGTAAGTTCGATAAAATTGAAAACTACCGCTCGATAAAAGGCGGTCGAGCAGAAATTTTTTATTTTCTTTCTGAAATAGACTTTCCATTTTCTCTTACTCAAATCCTCGACCGGGAGTACATCGGTGGGTCCCGAAAGCTCCTCGAGAACTGGTATTATCCTTCCACCCCTTCCATTCTAGAGTCTATCTTGTCGTTTGGTCGGGTATTTTCAGTTTCTTTAAAAGAGGAATTATGTCTGTTCTTCCCAAATCTGACTTTATGTGTAAGGACAAAGAAATGGTGTCGGGTCCTGGAGAGTCATCCAAAGCCTCACGGTGAAAGACCCTTACCTCAAAAGAAAAAGCAAGAGCTCCCGAATGTGAGACCCCCACCCGTTAGAGGTCTCGCCAAACCACACGTGGTGGGTCCCAGTCTGAAACACCGGCACCTTCTTCGGCTGGATTAACTTCACGTCCACCAAAATACACAGGTAAAAAGCTCATTCACGAGAGAAAGGAAGACAGAGTTGTCTAAAACCATACAATCTCGAATCCCTGTTTGCTGCAATCGATTGGTTGCCTGTTCTAGATTTCGGCGGCCTATGCCAACTTGAACGAACACACAACTTCCTTGCCGCGTGTCACTCACCTGTGTCTGATCCTCCCTCTATCATGATCTCTCTGGACGATGATGCTGTGCTGATCACACCTGCTATAATGGCAAATATCCTTGGACTGACAATGGCACTAGAGGGTCTCCCTGAAATGGACCTCGAAAATATGAAAATTTAGTCCATGGTAACTAAGTACCTCTACCATGATAGGGACATCCCTTGGTATCAAGGGAATGCATTGAAATCTAGATACATGGAACCGAAATTTCATGTCATGCATGGTATCTTCACAACAAATATATATCCCAGAAGTACCAACCAGTCCGATCTCACCGGTTTTATGAACATGTTAGTGTACTCAATCGCAAAAGGGATAAGGATCTGCCTGCCAACTCTGCTTGTCTATCAGTTGGTAAATGTCGTACATACATCCAGGGACCTCCATCTGCCCTATCCTTGGATCATAAACATGGTATGCAATGCCATCGGATTCCCAACGACCACTGATCTAGAACTTCCTCTTTAAATCTTCAACAAAAACAACATTTGAAGAATGGATTTGAAGTTCCATAAATATCCCGAGGACCCAGAGGAAGGTATTCAAGAAGAAGAAGCAGGAGGTGATGGTGATGCTCTCGGAGAAGGAACTGAGGCGTCTTAGGAAGAACCATCTGCGCCCCATCAAGCACCGTCAACGTCAATGCTGGGGTATGCCAAACGGTTCAAGATGGATAGAATTGAGGCGATTCAGGAATGTCCACTCAGTGCACGAGAGACCTACCGTTTTGGAACGCATGGTCCAAGGAGTGCAGTAGACAGTACAACAGTTGGTCGAGTTATTCACTTGTCGTCGTGATGATACGGCGCCATCTTCCTCGGCTTCATAAGCACTGGTTTCTAGATGCTATCACTTACACTTGACTCTTATTTCCATGTACGAACAATAATACCTTTTTGGATGTTCTACATTCTTATGAGTGTATGTGATAGCTCACTAACCTGCATAGTCTAAGATGTTTTTTTTTTTTTTTTTTTTTTTTTTTTTTTTTTTTTTTTTTTTTGTATTGCCCATGGATGGGCTAAAAACTGATGTTTTATGATGGGTGCCCATGAATGGGCTTGTTAATTTTGTTGGAATGATTGTTTATCCACTGCCAGTCTTGGGCAGTTTATTTTTGGATATTTTTATATGGCCGGGTATAATTCACACTTTTACTGTCATATTCATGTCTTTAAGATCCCCTGGTTTATCTGATGTGGAATGCATGTGATGTCCCTTAATGATTATCTTATCTGTTATATCATTGCTCTATCAATCTGTTATGTGTACATACCTACTGCAAATGATGTCTGTTAATCAACTGTTTAAACATTTTACATCTATCTATTATATGCATATTCCTCTGAATGAAGGTTCTCCCAAATAATTCAAACTTCAGTCAATATCAACTGCTTTATCTTTGTCAATGATTAACAAAAAGGGAGAGAACAGTTCAAACACCCCGAATGGAAAATTATGTATCTACTGGAATTGTGTTTCAGGTGTTAGGGGGAGCAGCTGCACAAGACAAGGGGAGGTTGAAGTTAGGGGGAGCAGATACTGGGCTGTGTACATGGGTTCAATAGAAATTGTAAAATTATGTAAAATGCATGTACACATAATTTAAGATGTATTTGTCTAGTGTTCTAGGGTGTTTTGGGATTTTGTCACTTAATTGACAAAGGGGGAGATTGAAAATGCCCTGGTTTGTCAATTGCATGAGTGTTGAGTCAGTTATACTACAAAGCCTAATAGGAAGATCAATTCAAAGAGTTTGTCTCAACCGGATGTGTGCAAGCTCGCCACAGGTAAATCTAGGCTCACATCCCATGTCCCAAAACACCAGATATATAAAACCCTTAAAACAAACTAGAACATTATAGGGTTTTAAGTTAAGAAAACTTTTTTCAAAATATGAAAATTCTCTAAGTTTTCTTGCTCTGTCGATTTTATCGATACACATCTCGATATGATCGACCTGCGCTGTCGATGTCCTCGATACCTAAACGATATCATTGGAATGAGGACAAAAATGTCCAGCAACCACATGAATATCTGGACGGATTTATCGATGTATCGATATACCTATCGATATCATCGATATTCAAATCTCAAGTCCATAGAAAGTGATTCGATAATATCGACAGGCAGATCTCCGGCGCCCCTATTTTTTCCCAAGAATAACATATATGTATCGATATATCGAAGCCTCCTCGATACCATCGAAGTTCAAATCTCGATGATATCAAAAGGCTCTCGATGATATCGGTCTTGGGTGTCAAGTTCTTCCAGTTAAATATTTCAGGATTGTTTATCTATGATCGGGGGTCCCTTGATAGAATCGATATTCAAATATCGATATATCGGTACCAGGTCGATTGCATCGAACAAGGACATAAACTGTCCAGCAAGCTTAATAAGAAATCCACTGGATTTATCGATGCCTCAACTCTGATATCGATATCATCGACATTTAAATTCCGATGATCATGATGGTCCCTCGATCATTCTTGTAAACCTGAATTATTTTCAGTCAAGTCACTCTCATTTTCAAATGTTGATGAATCGACACTAGTTTCGATTGAATCGGAGTTCGAAATCCAATGACATCGAGACCTGTTTCGATTCCATCGACCAGTTGGCAAGAGGTTTCAAAAGCGTTTGACATTTGAGTTTGTGTCATCGAGCGGACCGTCGATGCGATCGAGAGTATACGCTCGATGATATCGAACCCGCTCGATGATATCAAACTCTGTCATAAATGTGACTGTTTTATATCCGTTGGAACCTTTTGCCTATATATAGAGGACTTATCTATTGTTGCTGGGAGAGAAAGAAGAGAGTGCTTTTGAGTGTTTAACCTTAGATCTTATACCCAAAGCCCTTTCTCTCAGGGGAGTTCATCGTCCAATCCACCCTCATCATTGATAGTCAATAGAGTGGATTGGGGAATGAACTTCTACATTCAAGGATCCTCCAGCTACTACCTTAATGGCAAATCATTAAGCTGGGATGCCTTGAATGCATAGATGATTGAAATCGCTCTATCTTCCTATAGGAAAATATTTTGAGAGTAGGATTTCATCATACCCTTGACCCAACCCGTCGCCATGTATTGATGCATCATCTGAGTTGCGGATCATGGAAGGAGAAGACTCTTCATCAACAAAGGAGAAGATTTTCGTCAACGTGCTGAATGGGACTCATCTGTTTATCTGTAAGTTATTAGAGTCCAGAGGACACTTGTGATCATTCCTTCTTATGATTGGGTCTAAGGTGTTTCTCACCCTTTCAATCCCTCGTAGGAGGCCTCCAGCGGGAGTGTACGTAGTGGGTGCATTATGTGGACCCTTTCTCTGTGGAGAGCATAAACATCTGGTTAAAGGTGAACTAGTTAAAACCTTGGGTTTGAGGTGAACCGTGTGAAACCTCGGGTTTGGGGTAAACCACGTAAAACCTCAGTTAGGGTCTTGTGGAAGATCCTTGGCCAATGTGCCTAAAACCGGGTGCTATGTGTTGACCCTTGCTCAGGGAGCATAAACAGTCAGCCTTAGTGTAGGTTGTAAAGGTTGAAGGTGAACCTGATTTAAAACCTTAGGTTTGAGGTGAACCGCTGTGAAACCTCCTTAGTGAAATCCGGCACACTCAAGGGTTGAGTGCGTCTGCCGGGAGTGGAGTAAACAGATCGTCGAACCACAATAAAGATAACTGTGTTTAAGATTGATATTCTTCTGATTGTGTGATTTACTTTAATACTTTCATATCTGAATATCCGAGATCACACCTCACACACATACACAGTCATATCCATCATAAACTGGCTTGTATATTGTTCACTTCTTAAAATAATTTGTGATTGGATCCTCTACCAGGCTTGGAAACCAGTAGAGTTATTTTTGAGTAATCCTAATATGACCTTGTTGTTAGGATTAGTGCATTAGGATTTTAAATAAATCATAAAAACTTTAAATAGTCCTATTCACCCCCCCTCTCTAGGACATATTGGTAAATTCCTTCAACTAAAGCGGTCTCCATCGCTATTTCACCATGCACACATATCGGCACACAACAATCGCTGCAACATCAACGGATAACGTCCGATCATTTGAGTTGTGGACCACCAGAATGACCCATCTGGCCAATCCAAACCGTTCATCATAGAGCTAGGACGATACCGAGTTAACACATACTCGATTTATCCAGAGTTGAGGTCCCACGGATACGCAGGTTCAGTCACGAATCGGACCGCACCGCAAGTTCTGCGTACTCTATTTGCGCGATCCGTACGGACGTCAATCCTTGCGGATCATTGTGGACCTCCATTATAGTCGTGATGGACGATATGAACCGACCATATTATTGAAATGGAGGATTCGACTATGGTCACGCTGAATTTAAAACGAAATTGCCGTTCATTACGGAGCCACGTTGCTTTGTCGCAATGTGCGGAACCCGTTATAACAGCGTCCGGGATTTCCGACTCCTTTCACCACACAATCATGCTTGCTTAAGGGCTATGCAGGGAGAGGCTAAAAGGTCCACACCATTATAAAAACACCCTCATCTGGTGTTTGCAGAAAACAAAACAAGAGAGAGAGAGAGAGAGATCAGCTGCTGGCGACGCCCGTGCAACAAGAAGGCCACCGTCCACTGCTGCCAAGAAAGGAAGAAAGAAAAGAAAAGAGAAGAAGAAAGAAGGAAAGAAAGGAAAGAAAAGAAAGAAGAGAAGGAGAAAGAGAAAGAGGAAAGGAAAGAAAAAAAGAGAAAGGAAGAAAGAAAAGGAAAGGGAAAAAGGAAGAAGGAAAGGAGGTAATGGAGTCAACTCAAGGTGACTCAGCAAGTCAAACGACTGATTTGGGCCAACATGACGGTACATTCTGTCACGCCCCAAGCTCGAAAACCGGTCTCACAAAATTCTCGATCGCCGAATCCGGCGCCGACAACCTCCGTAGTACCCCATTCTTGGCTCCTAGCACCTATTTACCAGGTTCCGATCCAGGGTTCCTATAAGGAGGATTTTCAACATTTGTTCGATTCGTAACAAGCATAACCAAAGGCATAACACACAAGTAACAACAAAAAACTCCATCACATTTCCACAATGATAAAAAACTTATAAGTATAGTGCGCATAAAGGGAAATACAATGATGATAGACAAAAGCTCCAAGATGATCTGCTATGTGCTCTTGCCTCAGTGCTGCTGCGATTCAATGTCACCTGCATGCAACGGTCGTGCATAAGCTTATGGAAAGCTTAGAGGGTGGTGAAAGTGTGTGCGCGAGATAGTAATACAATTATACAATATTAGAGAATAAGGAATATACTGGCGAATCCATGAATACTATCAGCTGTATCGAGGTTATGCGATACAAGGTATGAATGATGTCGGCCATACCAAGGTTATGCGATGCGAGATGCAACTCAAGCACACCAATCCTCATCTAAGTCCACATATATATACATCTCAACTCTGGAATATCACCAGGGTCTAATACACTCCAAACTAGATTGCCGCCCCATTGGACGCAACAAGATGAGTGGAAGAGACCTCACTATCCGCCTGCCAATATCGGGCCCGGCTCTTCGATAGTGGTTCATTCCTTGAGCTGGTCAAACTCAGCCTAACTTTGCCCCTCCTCTCGGGCTGGTAAGGCCTCACCCCCTTCCAACCGACCATGACACAGTGAAAATCGTAGCCTCATGGTATTCGACATTCGGCACTCATGCGTCTACTCTATCTAGACATTGGAGCAACCTCCTGGTACAATAAGGGTTTAGGAAATTTCACCTAGGGACATCTATAGCACCCCATGTAGAACAAGATTTCTGGTGTCCAATCGTGCCAACCACAATAATGCCTGTGGATGCTATAGCCCTGATGTCGCTAGGGCGTATAGTATACATGTCACATAATGCGATATGCATGAATCACGCAATCCAGTCATACAGCAATCATGCGCGTTCCGCGCTTTCATGTGGACATTTCCTTTTACCAGGGAGTCCCATAACAATCTGCCCAATGACATGTGCTACGATCAATCACTCATCTCATCACAAACATGTAGATGATGCGTATGGGCATGTATCATGATGATATGTTGTTATATATTCATAATCGGCATCGACAATTAGCATATAAATAAGGCGAGGTCCATAGATGAATAGCCGATCAACCATAATATAAAGATTCGCCCTCAGCCATGGTTATATCGTATCCGATGGCACGGAGCCATCCATCTATGGCGAATGAGGCCCACTTATTTGGGTTAACCTACTAAAAGAATGATGAGAATGGGCCTAACAAGGCCTAAGGGAAGGTCACAATGTGGACATTCAACCATCATTGCCCATCAATGTGAACATTTAACCGACATCGCTCCCAAGGAGTGGTCCACATGGAGCCATACGTATAGTGGGCCCATGGCCTCATATAAGGGCCTAATATACATCGCTATGGGCCTCCCTCATGGCCACATATGCATCACATTATGCCATGCCTCGGGCCTCAAATAATCACAATGGGCCTCGCCTATGGGCCTTGATTACATCATATTGGCCTCATATGGCAAGTGGGCCACATCACATGGGCTGCATTATATGGGCTGCACCAATGGGCCTCATGTATGTCAAATAGGTCGCACCAATGGGCCTCATGTATATTAAATGGGCCACACCAATTGGCCTCACATCTACACCATTCATCTATATGTTAAAGATCATCTTAGAGCATTAAAAAAAAAAAGATAAATCATATCGAAAGATTATCTGGACTGCACTCCAAATAACAGTGGTGATAATGATTTCCACCATTAAAATTCCCAAGGCCCACCATAACATTTATTTTCCATCCAATCTGATCATAAGGTCACATAGACCTGAATTAAGAGGAAAAACAAATTTCATGTTGATCTAGAACTTCTATGATACCAAGGGCGTGTTTGGGCAGTGGGATTAGATGGGATTAAAAAAACATAATTATTACCCATGGCAGGGATTGTCCCTTGTTGCCATGGGATAAGATTAATTCCATGCTTTGTTGCTAATACGGTGGAACATTGAATGGATATACCCACCATCATTTGAAATTAATGAGAATAACACACGTGTTATATCTAAACTGTTCATTTGTTTTGTAACCTCATTTTATGGCATGGGCCTAAAAATGAGGTAGATCCAAAACTTATGTGTCCCTAAAGAAGTTTTCAATGGTAAGTATTCAATCCCCATTGCTTTCTATGGTGGGGTCCACTTGAGCTTTAGATTTACCTGATTTTTTCGCCCATGCTCTAAAATAATCTCAAAAAATGGGTGGACGGTGTGGATATAGCCCACACATCATGGTGGGACTTACACAACTCGCTAAAATTGAGTGAAATTGACACGGGACCCAATACAATTCCATCTAATCTAATTTCAAGCTTTTCCATTCTTCTCAAACATGGAGTGGAATTGGCACAGGACCGGATGAATCCCATCCCACCTAATTCCTTCTAATCCCACTGCCCAAGCATGCCTTAAGAGGATTTTAATGGTAGACGTTCAATGCTCCACTGTTATCAGCAGTGGCCCACTAGATAAATAGATCTGTCTCATTTTTGCCTTAAGCCTTAAAATGAGCTTGCCAAAAGGATGGATGGTTTGGAAGGAACACATCCATCAGGGGTGGGGTCCACTGGCCGTCCAGCAGATGGACGACCCAACAAAATGGCTAGATGGCATTGATAAAAACACATGCATCGTGGCTGGGACCAACGGTCCCTGCCCTTTCCATCCAGCGGCATAGCAGGACGTTGCTGCAGCATCCTCTGGACGTCATCAGCTGCAACGCTTGCTGCATAATTTTTTGTTGTTGTAGTTTTTCCTAGGTGGGGCCTACATCAAGAGGATCCACTCCACTGGTTGGATTCTATGGCTTATGGTAGACCAAACGAGCTCAATATTCAGCATGTTTTAGTGTGTAGAAACATCAAAGTGGGCCCTAACAGATTTTAACGGTAAGAATCACTGTTTTCTTTGATACGGCCCACCAGATATTCAGATTGGCTTCATTTTTGGGCTCAATGCTTAAAATGAACTGGGAGATAGGATGGACGGTGTGGATTAAATCCATACATCAAGGTGGGGCCTGCATGAGCGGCCCACCCAAAAACTTTGAATCAAGCTGATATTTTTGTTTTTCACAGGGAACGTCCAGACCCTGCTGGATGGTCTGGACAGCAGACATTCAGCAGGTTCTGGGCTGGCCCATCTGGCCATGATGGGTCCACCTAATATTTGCCTTTTCCCATCATCCAGACTCTCCAAGTGGCAGCAACGTGGGCCCCGGTTGGGTCACTTGGTGCTCAATATGGATGAAATACATACATCACAAACAGGCCATAAAATTAGGGAAAGAGAGAGAGAGAGAGTGAATGATGGAGGGACCCCGACACTATGGGCCTTCCATTCCATGAATTACAACATACATCAAGTGGGTCCCATTGCATGTGGGCCCACCAAATCAAAATCAATGGTGGAGATTCATCCTCCACCAAAATGGAAGGTCTAGATGACCCCTTTCAACTAGGAAAGTAAACATCATGATGGGGTCCATGGAGAATGGCCCCATTATGGAATGATCATGTGAATCATGGTTGGCCATTGGCCACATCTAAGATCCAAAGTAAGATTCATACCACCAATCGGTAGGCCCCACTTGGCCCATCATCAAAACATGAAATCTAGGCCTATAAAACACACACCGTTCGATCTTCTTGGTCCGATGGAACTCTAAACTCCTTGTGTCTCTCTTTGATGGAGGTTGATGAAGGTCGGAGGGTTGAGATGGGAGATGGGAGGGGTAGGAGGTGGGCCACACACATAGTTCTCTTCTTGCAAGTGCTTAGACGTCCACCTCACTTGCTTGGGAGAATGGGTGGAGAATGAGAGAGAGAGAGAGAGAGAGAGAGAGAGAGAGAGATTGTAAGAGAGGTGTTGGGTATGAGTGATGGATGTGAGTGATAGATGTACTTGACTTGAGAATTGACTTAGGGTAAGTTGCTTGTCTTGGGGAGAAAGAAAGCATGGGTTGGAGATGTGATGTGTACTTGACTTGATTGATTAATTGATTGATGTGACATTAGGGTAGAGATTCTCTTGGGTTTTGCAACGCGCAGCGTTTTTATCGAAACGAACGCAGGTCCACATCTCCTGGCCTGGGTATCGCCTCGGCGCACGAAAAGTGGCATCGGAGCCATTATGTCGGCACGGTCGCTAGGGTACAAGTCTTGGGTTGAGTCGACTCGGGTTGATAGCGTGTGACTTAGAGTCCCTCGCAAATGCCGGTTATAAGTCGCGGGTCGCCGAAATTCGACAGAGAGGATCGCGGGAATATATGGAATTTTACGGACTATGATACGGGTCTTACACATTCTATTTAGATTCGAGTTCTATTGATCAAGGCTAGAGTAGATCACTCATCTGCTAATAACCCTATACTAGGTTCAGGTCTAAAATCATCATCACTCTAAGCTTAAACCTAGATCTTAGGCAAGATCCTAGCTCTTGATCTTCCTTAATAGAATCATCTAATGGGGTGATCTAACTCCTTGAATTGTTTAAACTAATGATAGAATTAAATCATACGGTGTATACATAGAGCTATGACAACAATTGAGGGCTTTCCGATATCAAAGGTGAGGGTTTTATCCTTTAAGCTTACATGAATTTAAGTTGTTATATTTATTCCGTCTTTCATGCCTTCGTGATATTTTATCACGCCTTTTACGTACCTTTTGTCTTAATTGAGTGATGCACTTTATCTTGCCTTTACACTTGTCCTTTACAGGCCTTTTATTTGATCTCATATTCCATTACTTTCCTTCTATTTTCATTTTAATTATCATTAATTGTTGGGCCTTTAAGATTTCTTTCATGTAACATACGTGGCAGGGAGCCTTCCTAAATCTATGTGAGGCTATGGATACAAGCCTTGCTCTTGCTTTTATTAATTATGAGTTGGCCTTAACCACTCTCCTCACACTTGAGTTGACCATTGTCACTCGTCTCATTTACCATAAGGGCTCGACAAGTGTCTTGATATTCTTAACCGACCATGGATAAAGGAATTCTCTCTTGATGCAATAACTATATTGGGAATCCCTCCTCTAGCGATCGATTAAATATCATGGACATAATGCGTTTTCGATAGCGGCCCTGAGGCGACACGTAATTCCTTGGTATCAGGTGATGTTACCCTAATTGGTGTGTGTGAGTCGTTCTATATACGTAGTGCATCAATTCCTTTCTAGGGGGGGGGGGGGGGGGGGGGGGGGGGGGGGGGGGGGGGGGGTTGGTTGTCGCAAATAGTTGCTCAAATCTCTAGGGGCATATTCACTCTGTCATGTGTTGTGGCCGTCTCAGGTTAACCGTGTAAAGTCATGTTAAGCGTGGGACACGTCGGCGAATCTCTGTAGTATGGGATGTGGGGCGAGTCGGATAACCTTAATCGTATTCCACATTATGACGATTGCTAAGTGTGATACACCACATATACTTTGCTAGGTATGCATATCATATGGACTACTTGCGCATTGATACCTCTTGTAGTATGGATTACTTGACGTATCAGAACATTTACATCACTTTTATGAACCTTTTGGATTACTGTTAATCTTAAAGGATAACAATCACTATGAGTAGGGCATTAACCCTCTCCCAACCGTACAGATTATGCAGATGACGTACAGGTTTGAAGACTTAGTGGACTATCTCCCTATAAACGACAGCACCGAAAGAATATGAAGACAGATTATTTACTTAGTTTTATACTTTCGCTGCGAACTCGATGAATGTAATAAGCTTCCATTTGCAAGGCCTTTGATTATTCTTTTTACTCTGATGAAATATAATCAATAGAGTTGATTTTATTCTTATGAATGTTACCTTCGTGAATGTATCTAGATGTAAACCAAACGAAAAAAATAGGTGATGATGAGTGGCCCACCTATGATATATGTATTATATCCATACCATCCGTTTTGGTAAGTATGGACCCCACCCTGATGAATGGATTAGATCCACACCGTCCATAAGTGGGCCACATGAACGTGGGACCATCTAAATATAGGTGGCTGATGAGTCACAAGCACATGGGACCCATCTTGAGATACGTTTTTCATTCGTCCTTGCCAGACGTCTTATGGCCTGGACGTCATATCCTGTAGTAATATATATATATATATATTATTTAATAATATAATATTATATTATGTGGGTCCCGCGTGGGACCCACTGTCATGTATGCCTCCATCCACACCGTCCACTGTGTGGGACGGTGTGACCCACTGTGATACTTGTCTTACTGGACAGTGGACACCACCAGGATGTATGGGTCTATGCACCGTCCAGATGATGTACGGCGGCAGCCACCTTGATGTATCTATATCTGGAACTGGGCCGTACGTGTGGTATCCACACCGTCCAGGCCCTGGACGGTGGTGGTGCTGCACCCAGCACGTGGACCCCACCTATACGTGTGGATTGCATCTACACCGTCCATCTATTTTTCCAGATCATTTTATGGCCAGCAGCTGTGGAGCCACATGCCATGTATATGATATCCAGACCGTCCGTCCTGCCTGGACGCTGGATGGAAAACACAAATACCAACTTTATTTAGTGGGTGGCCACACGTGTGGACCCACCATGATCTTGTACGTAAGATGAGCACCGTCCAGAGCATCAGGAGTCTCTGGACGGTGGCCCTTTTCTTTATACATCACGTTATATTATAATATATGATATTTTATTATATTAGATGTCATTATATTATATTATATTATATTATATTATATTATAGTATATTATGTAACATATGTTGTTGTGGGCCACTGCTACGTGGGACCCACCTTTATCTTGGAATCCACACTGTCCAAATAGATCTGGACGGTGGATATAGGCAACATCCTGCCACCGAATCATATATATAATATATGATATTTTAATATATATAATATATAATATATATTGATAATATTAAAATGGGTGGGACACTCCTACGTGGGACCCACCTTTAAACATGGGATCTGCACCGTCCAGATGAATCTCGACGGTGAGTTTGGGCAGTGCTGCCACCTGCACACACATACATAATAAATAATATTATATTATATAATATATCTATATTATTAAGAACGTATTGGTGGGCCACTAGGTGGTCCGCACCATGATGTGTATATCTGCACCGTCCATTGTTGGACGGTGCAGCAAGCCTGACGTCCATGTCGTCCATCCATTTTGAGGGAGGAGTCCACCGTGATGTAAGTCATGCATGGTCCCACCATGAAGTATGTGTTGTATCCCTACCGTCCATCCATTGATGACTGACCCCACCATGATGCATGTGATGTATCCCTACCGTCTATCCATTTGGTGAGTCTGTATCCAGGCTTGAGACTAAAAATTAGACAGATCTAGTTATCAAGTGGACCACATTGCAGAAACAGTAGAGGTTGAACGTACACCGTTGAAATTCGTTTGAGAGTACAGAAGTTCTGGATCAATATAGTATTTGTTTTTTTGTTTTTTTCTCTGGATTCAAGTATTTGCGACCGTATGAACAGGTTGGATAGAAAATAACGTTATAATGGGCCCTACCTTGAAGACGTGTTGTATTTGCACCTTCCCTGTGAACTGGATGGTGGAAACCCACCTTTGATGTGTTTATGGACCATTCAAGAGGCCCACCTTTGATGTGTTCGTGGCCCATCCGTCAAGCCCACTTTGATGTATTTTGTGGCCCATTCGAGAGGCCCACTTTGATATACTTGTGGCCCACTTGATGTATTTAAGGCCCAGATACGTGGCCCATTTGATGTATATGAGACCCATGTGTAGGGCCCGCATGTTGTGTGTTTGACGCACATGTGTAGGGCCCACCTGTCATGTATATGAGACCCATTAATGTGGTCCACTTGATGTACATTGAGGCCCATGGGTCGTAGCCCATTATGATGTATTTGAGGACCATGGGTCGTGGTTGATGGTGATGTATACTGAGCCCGTGTATTCGGCCCATTGTGATGTATAATAGACCCTTGTATGAGGCTGTGGGTCCACTACATGGTCGGCCCTATGTGGGCTACTCATTGGGAGCAATGTTAGTTGAATGTCCACGTTAATGGGCAATGATGGTTTAATGACCACATTGTGACCTTTCCTTAGGCCTTGTTTAGCCGATCGTATAGGTCGATTCTGATTGTCGTGACTGATTGCCGAATCCGATTGACGTGACCGAATTGCTGATTTTGATTATCGATCGATTCCGGTTGACGTGACTGATTTACCGATTTGATAATCGATCGATCCTGATTGTCGTGACCGATTACCGAATTCGATTAACGTGACCGATTTGCCGATTTCGACTATCGATCGGTGTGATTGCCGTGACCGATTTGCTGATTCTGATTACCTTGACCGATTACCGATTTCGATTAACGTGACCGATTTGCCGATTCCGACTATCGATCAGTGCGATTGCCGTGACCGATTTGCTGATTCTGATTACCTTGACTGATTACCGATTTCTATTAACGTGACTGATTTGCCGATTTTGACTATCGATCGGTGCGATTGTCGTGACCAATTTGCTAATTCTGATTACCTTGACCGATTGCCGATTTCGATTGACGTGACCGATTAACCGATTCCGATTATCGATCGATTTCGAGTATCAAGGCCAATTCCGATGATTTCGATTTGTCGAGGCCGATTGTATATGCCGATTCTGATTGTTGAGGCTAAGTATCGAGGCCGGTTATTGATGTCGATGCCGATTGTTGATTCTGACTCCGATTGTCGAGGCCGATTGAGGCTGATTCCGATTCTGATTATCGAGGTCGATTCTGATTTGTTGAGGCCAATTGTATAGGCCGATTCTGATTGTCGAAGCCAAGTATCGAGGCTGATTTCGATTGTCGAGGCCGCGTATCGAGGCCGATTCTGAGTGTCAATTCGATTGTTGAGGCCGAGGCCGATTGTCGAGACCTATATGATGTATATGTGACCCGTAGTTGGGGCCCACTGTGATGTATTCTTGGCCTATGGGCAAGGCCCATTGTGATATGTATTAGGCCCATGATGTATGACCCATTTAATGTATTCGAGACCCATGTGTAGGGTCCACATGTCATATATTTAAAGCCCATGAGCAGGGCCCACCCGTTGTGTATATATGGCCCTTAAGTAAGGCCCATTGTGTTGTATATTAGGCCTTTGTGTGAGGCCCTGGGCCTATTATATGTTTGGCTTTGTGTGAGCCATTCCTTGGGGGCAATGTTGGTTAAATGTCCACATTATCGAGGCCGATTGTTGATACCGGTTATTGATACCGATTATGAGTATGTGACTGCATAACATCATGATACATGCCCATACGCATCATCTGCATGTTTGTTATGAGATGTGGTTGACCATTGCATATGTCATTAGGTAGATTGTTATGAGACTTCCTGATAGGCAGAGGTTATCTCACATGAGCGCACGGTATACGCATGATTGATGCATGACTGAATTGTATGGCTCATGCATCTTGCATTGTGTGCCCTAGCGACATCAGGGTCGTAGCCTGCACAGGCATATCGTGGATGGCCAGACGGGACACCAGAAATCTGTTCTACATGGGGTGCTATAGATATCCCTGGGTGAAAGTCCCTAAACCCTCTTGGTTCCAGATGTTGCTCCAACGTCTAGACCGAGTGGATGCAAGAGCGCATGAGGGCCATATACCCCGTAGCCTGCGATACTACGTACTATCATCCCGACTTCACACTCCAGCATGGTCATTCCATTCGCACCGCATATTGCATTACATCTGCGACATATTGCATCTTGAGTTACTGTGTTTTTGCATTTATATGGTCTAGATACGGTTAATGCTATTCATGGACTCATCAGGAACTGTATACTGCATCGCATTTTCAACATTTGATATATGACTCTTTGTGACTCCTCATTTGCATAGCTGTTCTATATTGCGTATTCTGATATTGATTGACTCATGGAATTGTCTGTATTTTCGCTTACTTTGTTATAGTATGATTTATGATCTTGTCAGTATTCTTGTTTACTCTAAAAATTCATGATCTTGTTAATATTTCTGCTTATTTCCGGTATTGTATGGTGACGACATTGTATTGAATACTTGACACTTACCTTGTGCACACACTTACACCACCCTCTAAGCTTTCTATAAGCTTATACACGATAGATGCGTGCAGGTGACGTTAGGTTGCAGCAACATTGAGCTTGGAGCGTGCAACGGTCTTCTGGAGCTTGATTTTTGATTTTTGTATTTCCCTTTCAGCATTGTACTCAAATGATTATATTAGTGGATATGTGATGATGATGTTGCATTTGTGAATTGGGTAATCTTATGGTTATGCTTATTATGAGTTAAATGTACATTGAAAAATCCTCCTTGTAGGATCCCAGGATCGAAATCTGGCGTATGGACGCTAGGAGCCAAGAATGGGATACTACGGAGGCTGTCGGCACCGAATTCGGTGATCGGGATTCCAGTGAATCCGATTTCTGGATTTGGGGCGTGACATATAGGTTATAGGTTAAGGTTTTAGGTCATAGGTTTTGGTTTTAAGGTTATAGGTTTAGGTTAAGGTTTATGTTTAGGTTTAGGTTATAAGCTATAGGTTTAGAGAATTGAGAATATGTTAAGGTGTAGGTTTAGGAAATCGGGTTCGGGCTCAGGATCGGGTTTAGGTTTGGGTTTTCAAGTTTAGGTTTAGGTTTAGGTTCGGGAGTTGAGATTAGGATTAGGTGTACGTTTAGGTTTAGGGATTTGAGAATACATTTAGGTTTTAGGTCATAGGTTTCGGTTTTATGCTTATGTTTAGGTTATAGGTTTAGGTTTAGGTTATAAGTGTAGGTTATAGGTTTAGGTTTAGGTTAGGTTATAAGTTAAGGTTTAGGGAATTGAGAATAGGTTAAGGTTTAGGCTTAGGAAATCGGGTTCGGGATCGGGTTTAGGTTTGAGTTTTCAAGTTAGGTTTAGGTTTAGGTTAGGGAGTTGAGATTAGGATTAGGTTTAGGTTTAGGTTTAGGGATTTGAGAATAGGTATAGGTTTAGGTTTAGGAAATCGGGTTCGAGTTCGGGATCGAGTTTAGGTTTGGGTTTTCAAGTTTAGGTTTAGGTTTAGGTTAGGGAGTTGAGATTAGGATTAGGTGTATGTTTAGGTTTAGAGATTTGAGAATACATTTAAGTTTTAGGTCATAAGTTTTGGTTTAGGTTAAGGTTATAGGTTTAGGTTAAGGTTTAGGTTTAGGTTTAGGTTATAAGCTATAGGTTTAGGGCATTGAGAATAGGTTTATGAAATCGGGTTCGGGTTCGGGATCGGGTTTAGGTTTAGGTTTAGGTTAGGGAGTTGAGATTAGGATTAGGTGTAGGTTTAGGTTTAGGGATTTGAGAATACATTTAGGTTTTAGGTCATAGGTTTAGGTTTTAGGCTTAGGTTTAGGTTATAGGTTTAGGTTTAGGTTATGAGTGTAGGTTATAGGTTTATGTTTAGGTTAGGTTATAGGTTAAGGTTTAGGGAATTGAGAATAGTTAAGGTTTAGGTTTAGGAAATTGGGTTCGGGTTTAGGTTTGGGTTTTCAAGTTAGGTTTAGGTTTAGGTTAGGGAGTTGAGATTTAGATTATGTGTAGGTTTAGGTTTAGGGATTTGAGAATAGGTTAAGGTTTAGGTTTAGGAAATCGGGTTCGGGTCCAGGATCGGGTTTTAGGTTTGGGTTTTACAGTTTAGGTTTAAGTTTAGGTTAGGGAGTTAAGATTAGGATTAGGTGTAGGTTTAGGTTTAGAGATTTGAGAATAAATTTAGGTTTTAGGTCATAGGTTTTGGTTTGGGTTAAGGTTATAGGTTTAGGTTTAGGTTATAAGCTATAGGTTTAGGGAATTGAGAATAGGTTAAGGTTCAGGTTTAGGAAATCGGGTTCGGGTTCGGGATCGGGTTTAGGTTTGGGTTTTCAAGTTTAGGTTTAGGTTTAGGTTAGGGAGTTGAGATTAGGATTAGGTGTAGGTTTAGGTTTAGGGATTTGAGAATACATTTAGGTTTTAGGTTATAGGTTTAGGTTTTATGCTTAGGTTTAGGTTATAGGTTTAAGTTTAGGTTATAAGTGTAGGTTATAGGTTTAGGTTTAGGTTAGGTTATAGGCTAAGGTTTAGGGAATTGAGAATCGGTTAAGGTTTAGGTTTAGGAAATCGGGTTCTGCTTCGGGATCGGGTTTAGGTTTGGGTTTTCAAGTTAGGTTCAGGTTTAGGTTAGGGAGTTGAGATTAGGATTAGGTTTAGGTTTAGGTTTAGGGAATTGAGAATAGGTTAAGGTTTAGGTTTAGGAAATCAGGTTCGGGTTCGGGATCGGGTTTAGGTTTGGGTTTTCAAGTTTAGGTTTAGGTTTAAGTTAGGGAGTTGAGATTAGGATTAGGTGTAGGTTTAGGTTTAGAGATTTGAGAATATATACATTTAGGTTTTAGGCCATAGGTTTTGGTTTAGGTTACGGTTATTGGTTTAGGTTAAGGTTTAGGTTTAGATTTAGGTTATAAGCTATAGGTTTAGGGAATTGAGAATATGTTAAGGTTTAGGTTTAGGAAATCGGGTTCGGGTTCGGGATCGGGTTTAGGTTTGGGTTTTCAAGTTTAGGTTTAGGTTTAGGTTAAGGAGTTGAGATTAGGATTAGGTGTAAGTTTAGGTTTAGGGATTTCAGAATACATTTAGGTTTTAGGTTTAGGTTTAGGTTTTAGGTTATAGATTTCGGTTTTTGGTTTAGGTTAAGGTTAGGTTATAGGTTTAAGTTTAGGTTAAGGTATAGGTTTTGGGATTTGAGAATAGGTTTAGGTTATAAGTATAGGTTTTGGGATTTGAGAATAGGTTTAAGTTATAAGTATAGCTTTTGGGATTTGAGAATAGGTTTAGGTTAATGTTATAAGTTTAGGTTAAGGTTATAAGTATAGGTTTAGGTTATAGGTTAAGGTTTAGGTTTAGGTTATAAGTATAACTTTTGGGATTTGGCAATAGGTTTAGGTTTAGGTTATAGGTTATAAGTTTAGGTAGTTGAGAATAGGTTTAGGTTATAGGTTTAGGGTATGGTTTAGGTTAAGGGTGTGGTCCCTGAAAAAACAGATATAAACACGGCTTGTCCAAATGGCCAGGCCCTTCCAATGCTGTCCATAGGAAATGGACAGGTTCATCATGATCATAACAGTGGTTCCCAACTTCCAGGGACCCCCGTTCATCCGGATAGCTCCGACGCACATCTGGGTCTTCTTCATTAATTTCGAGCAAATGCATAAACACGGCCTGTCCAAATGGCCAGGCCCCTCTAATGTTGTCCATAGGAAATGGACAGCTTCATCATGGTCATAACAGTGGTTCCCACCTTCCAAGGACCCCCGCTCAACATCCGGATAGCTCCGACGCACATCCGGGTCTGCTCCATCAATTTCGAGCTAATACATTTAAAAAAATATCAATATATTTAAAAGCATCTGGATACCTGGGAAAGGCCTCCCATATTTGTATTATTGGTTACTCATCCCTTTGTCTACAAGCCACAATCGACTAACAATTTCTATCGCTACCTGTACTCTGAAACCAACACAAATATAACTGGGAAACAATATAAGGAATAAGAAAAAATGAATTTACCTGTATGCATGATTAAATGTTTCCCTATAAGGAGGTGATATTATATCTTTGATAGCCACAACCTGTATGACAGAGAAAACCCGGCGAAAGCAGCCCTAATGATAAAGAACATTTCTTGCCATGAATTCAAAAACCTATGACATGGCCAGAGGAAGAGAAGGATGAATTATCTTTCTTTTACTTTATCAACATCTGTGGGATTGAGAAGCAAAGAACGAAGAAATTCAACATGAAACTACATACAAGAAAGATAAAGGATATGCATACCTAGAGTTTCGATTTATAAAAAAAAATGCAAAATTTTGAGCATGGTCAAATTACCAAAAGCAGGAGGAATTAGACCAGTCAGAGAGAAGTTGAAGATCCTTTTCTTTCTCAAGTAGTGAAGCAACAAGGGAGCTTAAAGCCTACAGAATATATGCATTTTCTTCAATACCTCTGCCACATGAATATATGCATTTTCTGACAAACTGCAAAAAAGAAACCATTTGAGGTTATTCATGAAGTAAAAACTGATATAAGATGGACAAATGACAAATGACAAGTGAGAGTAAGACCCAAAACACTGCTTCATAAGGTCCTTTTTTTTTGTAATAAGGATCCAAAAAAATCCATTAAATAAAATACCCTATAGTTCCTCAGTCTAATTTGCAAGTGGGACCCATGTCTAGAAAAAATTACTGTTAAATCTGACAGGAACCAACATATATGTTTTCCTTCTCGATTGAAATTTAACTAATGAAATGGAGGAAATGGTGAAGTATTCGATCTTCAATCAATTTATTACTTATTGCAAAATAGAAAAGAAAAAAATTTTAAGAAAGAAAAGGAAAAAAAGGAAAATTTCAAGAGTAAATATAGTAATATTTGAAGGAAGTAGGATTGCAGATCTTTTGTAATGAAAGTGGAACTCAGAAATGACAAAAGTACAATTTAGAAGGTTGCTTGCATAAAGAGCGAAATCAAAGAAGTATACCAAAAATACCCAGAACTTAATATGGATAAGTAAACAATGACAACCTCTTGGAAAAAATCAACCACCACGGTTATCAAACCAACCTATTTCCATGGCAGTAAATGACACATGGTAGGGGAATGCTTTCCGCGAAAGTTGACGGAACATAATGGCTGCACTTCAAAGTATGGCCTCTTCAATTTTGAAGCTGTTAAATTCAAAGAGGTATCATAGCAGCTTTAGCAAACATGACATGCAGCAGTGCAGTAAATTTTTATGCAATGGCTGCAAAAAGACAAGAAAAACCTTGTCGTTTGTACTTTCTGCCTCCAAGACTGAATTCCCCTTCCCATGAATTCATAGCAAGGCATGAATAACCTTTTATGGATGGAGATTGAAAACTAAGAACTTTACTTAATGGATGAAGGAAGAAAAAACACACCTCATGAAGCGTACCATCACCTCCAACTGCTATCACAGCATCAGCTCCCTCCCTTATGGCCTATATAACCCACCAATATACAACCAGTTCAAAGCATACTTTCCTACCAAAATTGCCTAAAAATGACAAAAATGAACTAGGCTCATGTATCATACTTTCAAGGAAAATGTGTACCTCCCTTGTTATGTCAATAGCATGAGAACGACCTGAAGTCAAGGATTCGTGTACCTGATCATAGTTCAGAGAAGTCATTAAGAATAGAAACATGACCAAACTCTTTTTAATTATAGTTGTAAAGGTTTTACCAAAAAATAAATAAAAATTACTCATTGCATTAGTAAAAGCAAAATAGGCCGCCTCCAATGCTTTCATAAGGTGGAAATTTTTTTACATCCTTTTAATTTATTCACTCCATACACATAAAAGGTAAGATTTCAGACATTAAAAATGTCCCTTGATTAAATGAACATGTGCGTCCACCTTGTGATCTAAGTTATTTATAGGGTGGCCACACCAAGAACAGGAGATACTACAGTGCCTTACTCCATGTTATCTCATCAGGTGGCTAAGACCATTTCAAGGGCGAGATAATTAAAGTCCGGCCCATCCAATCACAGGACACTCTAAGGTGGGCACCACATGTTAAACTGCTGGATTGTTCTTGATTGAGCACATCTAATCCTTTTTTTCTAAAATGCATCTATGGCTTCTTTCCACTTTATGAAATACAATCATCGAAGTAGAGAAAAAAGGACTGCACCCAAGTGGCTGTGTAAAACTGTAAACTATTTAGAGAAGTGGTCTTGTTTTGTCCCACTGATGATGGACCATGACTAACAACTTCATGATTAATTAGTCTAATTTGGTGCAGAATATCGTGAAATTCCATGATATTTGGTACAAAAAAAAAAAGTAGCCTTGTAGATCAATGACAACGTGATTAGAAATGAAATTAAGAAAGAAGAACCGGATAAGAAGGCATCGGTTACTAGTGGTAAGAAATGAAGTAAAGAAATATAACTGGTTAGATGGGAAAGTAATAAACTAACCAAGGAAATCAATGTATGGCATGAGATATTACCATCCAGATTAAGAAATTAAGACATCCAGATTATGGATTTTGAATTCGGAATCCCCAAATCATCAATTAGGAATTTTCGGATTCAGAATCCCCAAATCGGAAATTTGGGATTATTCGAAACCCTAAATCATTCGAGTCAATCAGGGATTTTTGAATCCTAGGGACTTTCGTAATCCAGATCCCCAAATCCACATTAATTGGGGATTTTAGATTCAAAATCCCTAAATCTAGTTAAATTAGGGATTTGGGATTCGAACCCCTAAATGCAAACATTCAATTTGGGATTCCAGATTCCTCATTTCAAAGCCCAGATTCAAAACCGATAATCCCAAATTGGGGATATAAACCTTGTCGCGCTCGTCCTCTTTATCTTTAGCCGTGGCAGCCATTTTCATGGTTGTAAGTGTATGCTTATTCTCTCAGCCATGAGGAAGAAACCACTTGTGTCAGATTCGAGAAGGATGACAGCGACGAGGAATCTTGATTCGGCCATGGGTTTTTGAGGAGGGGCGGGCGCGAGAGAGAAAGGGGTTAGGGTGGCCCACAGTTGATCAACGGTTGAGACGAGATCGACGGTTGAGACGAGAGTAGCCATGGCTGGATTTCAGAGAGAGAGAGAGAGAGAGAGAGAGAGAGAGAGAGAGAGAGAGAGAGAGAGAGAGAGAGAGATTTCGGGTGCGAGAGAGAGAGGGTTTGGGTTTTGGGAGGGACGGGCGCGCGAGAGGGATTTGGGGTTGTGGGAGATGGGTGCGTGAGGGATTAGGTTTTTGGGTGGAACAGATTGGTTGGTGTTCAGTGGTCTATGGGCCCCACCATGATGTATGTGTTTCATCCAATCCATTCATCCATTTTTAAAGATCATTTTAGGCCTTCGTCCTAAAAATAAGAGGGATATAAATCTTAGGTGGACCACACCACAGGAAAACAATAATGATTGGATATCCATCATTTAAATCCTCCTAAGGCCCACTGTACTGTTTATCTGACATCCAATCTGTTGATTAGGTCATAAAGGCCCAAATGAAGGGAAAAAACAAAGATCAACTTGATCCAATACTTTTATGGCTACCAAATAGTTTTTAATGGTCAACATTCATTCAACACTTTTTCCTGTAACGTGGTCCACTTGAGATTGGGATATAACTCATTTTCCTGTAATATCATAAAATGATCTATAAAAATAGATGGAAGACATGGATGAAACACATACATCATGGTGGGGCCCACAGACCACCGAACACAAAAGTTGAGAGGGGTTACCCTCCATTAAAACATTCATAATTATTTTTTTGGGCCCACAGAGATGTGGTTCACAAATCTAACCCATCCATTATGTGTGTGCCACTTGGATGAGGGGTCATACAAAGTTTCAGACACATCCAAATTTCAGGTGGGGCCCCACTAAGTGCTTTTATATGTTTTAGGTATGTCTTCACATGATTTTAGATGGTATGGCCACCGGAGTTCTGTATACGGCTGATTTTTGGGATATCCTATAATTTAAAGGGGACCCATCAAATGCACGGTGTTGATTTTCGACACACGTCATGGTGGGGCCCACACAGCTCGTCCTCATGGGGAGTTCCCATGAGCTCGACGGATAGAACCTTTTCCGTATATATATATAATATATATATATATAGAATATATATATTATATATATATATATAATATATTATATATATATATATATAATATATAATATTTAAAAATATAAAAACTTATGATGTATTTGTTATAAACCACTCCTTCCATCTATTTTGAGATATCATTTTAAGTCATGAGCCAAAGAATGAGACAGATAAAAATCTGTAGTGGACCCCACCACAGAAAACAACGGGAGGGTGATTCCCACAATTGAAACTATCCTAAGGCCCATCGTAATGTTTATTTGAAATCCAATTGGTTCAAAAGTAATAAAAAAGAAAAAATGGTCGTGGGGCCATACATCATGGTGGGGCCCACACAGCAGCCACCAGCCAATGGATGTTGTAGGGGGAGTAGCTAATCTGTTCCCCTTATTTGTGGTGTGGTCCATTTAATCTTTGAATATGACTCATTTTTTAGATAATTCTGTAAAATGATCTCGAAAAATGGATGGACGGTGTGTGTTGATCCCAAATTTTTGGTAAATCCAAAACTCAAGTGGACTATGCCACACAAAACAGTGTGGAATAATGATTTCCACCGTTGATACCTTCCTTAGGCCCACAGAAATGTTTATTTGCCATCCAACATGTTCATAATATCAAAGAGAAATGAATGAAGGGAAAACACAAACATCAACTTGATCCAAAACTTTTATTTAATGCACGGTGTTGATGTTCCACACACATCATGATGGGCCCCACAAAACTTACTAACATTAATTCTTAGAGTCTCAGGATGTCAATAAGTTGGGTCACAATTTTGACTAGAATATTTAACCCATTTTATATGTCTAGTCCATTCACTCTATTTTACTGATCATTACCCTCAATTTGACTAGTTACTCGCCCCGATCATGCTACATATGAGAAAGATATTGGGCAAACAAGATTGATCAACGATTTTAGTGAATTTTGATTTAAACATTTGAAGTTATTACTCTTCAATCTGGACTGATCAGATTGTCCAAAAACGGTTAAAAGTTGTTCATAATATCAAAAATATATGAATGAATAAAAACACAAACATCAACTTGATCCAAAAATTCTATGGCCTCCAAGAAATTTTAAATGGTAGAGGTTTAATCACACTATTTCCTGTGGTGTGGTCCACTTGATCTTTGGATATGCTTCCTTTTTGTTCTTTAGACCTCAAATTATCTGTTAACATGGATGAATGGAGTGGATAAAATAAATAAATAACAGTGGACCCCATAGAGTTTACTCTGGCAAGGGTAATGAGTAACTCACCTAAATGTAGTAGAGAAGGGTTTCCTTAAAACATTCATAATCATATATTGGGCCTGCCTAAATGTGATTTACATATCCAAGCCACTCATTATGTGTATCCCACTTGGATGAGGAATCAGACCAAGTTTCAACCGCATCCATGTCTGTATTAACTTATAAACAGATTGGATCTCAAATAAACATCGCGACAAGCCTTAAGAAAGTTTCAATAGTGGGTGTCACTATCCCACTCTTTTCTATGGTGGGTCCACTTGAACTTTGGATCTGCCCCGTCAATCAGATGCACCATTCCATGGTGGGCCACGAGCTTAAAAATAAAGTTAATCCATGACTTGGGTGGGCCACACCACATACTATATTTGAGAGGGTTACCCTCCCATTAAAATATTCATAATCATTTATTGGGCCCACCTAAATGTGGTTCATAGATCCAGCCCATTCATTATGTGTGTACCACTTGGATGAGGAGTCAGACTAAGTTTCATACACATCCAAAACTCATGTGGGCCCCACCAAATGCTTTTATATGTTTTAGGGATGTCTTCGCATAGTTTTAGATGCTATGGCCCACCTGAGTTTCGTATACGACTGATTTTTGGAGTTAAAGGGGACACATCAAATGCATGGTGTTGATGTTCTACACACATCATGGTGGGGCGCACACAGATTAACCTCATGGGAGTTCCCATGAGGTGACCTTATAGTACCATTTCACTATTTAGGTAACTCCTTCATGGGTGTTACTCTAATCGTGTAGGGCCCACCTTGATATATTTTATGTATATCGACACCGTCCATATATTTTTCCATCATATTTTAGGATGTGATTTCAAATCACAGGAACTCAATAATCTCAGGTGGGCCATACCAATCAAAATAATGATGAATAACTATTAAAAACCTTTTGAAGGCCATAAAAGTTTTGGATCAATTTGATCTTTGTAGTTTACCTTCATCTAGATCTTCTTTACATTATCAACAAGTTGGATTGCAAATAAACATTGATATAAAACCATACGATGGGCTCTTTATAATTTTTAATGGCGAGGTACTATATT